>UELX01000399.1:0-83192 GCA_900480035.1 Eupelmus urozonus | reverse complement strand
TTACTATACTATAAATACAAAAAAGCTACTTATATATTATATATTATAAAACACGTAATAAGCTTTAGCAATTGAAAACTTATCAAATATATTTTTTTGTAATATAAAAAATAATAACACTGTAAACTTTATATTTTTATAAAAGCTTAAATTAATATTTATAAATTCAAGTTTTAAAATACCGAGAAATTTTAAATTCATAGATAATCTGCATTAGCATTAGAATTTGAAAGAAATTATTTTTATCCTCCAATATCAGTAGATGAACTGATAACAAACTATTGATTTACATTCACTTCATCGATGAATCTATTTATAAAAATTTATTTGTATTATATAATTTCTCAAAAAATTTTATAGACAGGCACCCGAATATTTTGTTTAAGACAAATCTTGAAATCTTAGTATTTTCTATTTATCATAATTAGATTGTATATTTATATTACAAATCATAGAACTATATATAATAAATTAATTCCTTCAAATTCACATTTCTTTAAAAATAAGATTAACTTATACACAAATTTGCATATAAAAACTTTTTGATTAGAAATAGAAGCCTAAAAATTAATAGAATATTCAATGGAGTAATCAATATTAAACACTCCTAAATGAAAAACAAACGAAAAACACCGAATTCGTACATTTCTTCACCCTAAATAACTTTCTAACACCTTAAAAACACGCACACTTCCTAATTTCATCTCGCAAAACACATCCACAAAGCCCACCCAATACACCCTTTCCATCACAATTAATCCTTCCCCACAAATCACAACGAAAAGCTCACTCTTCAACACTAAATCTTCGCTCCCGCACGCACATCTCGCGCATGTAAACAAACGCACGCTCGTTTCCTCTCCCGGTTAGGTTAGTTTCCTAACCTCTCTCTCTCTTTCCCGCTCACATCAGCACTCCACTTTCAAAGCACAAACTACACACGTCTCCGCGCGCACCGGCCAACCGCCAAATAATCCACTTTCACCGATCGCGCGACGCATTTAATTAACTAAGCGAGACGCTAATAAAATTCGCGGTTCCAACGGCCGCCCGTGAGAAAGCGATTCAGCTGATGCGTGTATACAGATTGTAGACGTCGAACTACGTAACGGTCCGTCCCCTACCGCGCGCGAGCTGTATTATGATGTTATACCCCTGCTCGCCTCGCGGCGCTCGACACTCTGATGACTCACACTAAGCAAGACTATAGCTTTGTGTGCGTGTGAACGTGTATATATAGTTCGTACGGCTTGGCGCGTCATCAAGACTTTTGTAGCGGAAAGTCGTACTCGGGTTTCGCTATAGGCGGTATCTTATGTATATATTAGCGAGATCGGAGCAAAGTCGGCTCCGAAAATTATACTGTTTTGGAGCAAGTTTTTGCCGGCTTGAACTGTGAATATTTACAAACTTATTGTTTAGCTTTCGATATGCGTTTAGATCTTTTGGATCGGTATATTGTGGAGGATTTATTGGGTTTCGTGGTGTTATTTTAGAACGAAATATTCAATGATTGAGTATTTAAGTATTTATACGTTAATTAAAAATATAATACGTACATCTTATAAATACATACGTAGACTAGTTTTACACAGCACACGTAACGATTAAAACATAAAACATTTATACAATGGTCAAAGTTTTTGTATTTTAAAATCTCTTAAAAATGTTTCATAATCGAATAAAAGTAAAAACAATTGAAATCCATCAACAACTGCACATTGCATTTTGGTATTTATTTCAACATGTAATCATGCAATATATTGTAGATTTTAATTGTTTAAGCCAATTTTAATTAATAAAGCATTTTTAACTGAGTCTATATATTTCCTCTTGACTAAAAAATGAACGCACACAAACTATATCAAACTCTACAAATCCCATTGTTTCTCGATTTAAATACATTTTTAAAACAATCCTATCCGTCGTAGAAAAAATATGAAAATAAAAATGTTTATTTATTTTACAGCTGAAACGTAAACGAAGCTCAATTCCACGCTAGAATCCAAAACTGTTTCTTAAATCACTAAAATGTACTATTTCACATTAAATTTTTATGTAACAGGTGGATTGTTTTGAAAATTTAGTAAAATCGGACTTACCATAGAATCTTTTATAATAATTAAATGATAAATAAATACTACTTCTTCATATGTCTGTTTAAGACATGACACCTCAAACTATACTTTCTTTTACACGTGTAATTACAAAATTCGCAGCACAGTTTTCGGGGGTTGCCGCAGGACTGACGGTAATGAGTTTGCATTGTATTTTTGTTCTTGTAAATTTTACCACACTTTGGACACTGGTGAAGCTCGGTCGATAATGGATCTAAAAAACATGATAAAGATTGCTTAGATCCGCATTAATTATTTATTTTTTCTTTAATAAATATATACAAACCATTAAAAACTCGACTTTGTTCATAATTTGGATTTAGCGGTATCAGATTTGCATTATCTTGTATGTAGATCTTCCTTACGTGCACCCGAAAATCTGGAAAAAAAAAATTTCTAGTCAGTACATCGTATATTTTTATTATTATTTCACTGCAGCTTTGCAAAGGATGACTACTGGTAAGTTATTACAATTAATTGTTAACAATCTGCCAATTTTAGATTGATTATTTCAGGATATGTACAAACAGGTATAAAAAGAAACTACATACTGAAGTTATACAAACAATGAAGAACTCACATGACAAACAGTTAGTTTATAAAATAAACATATTCATAAATAATTGTGTAAATTAAAAAAAATCTTTGTAAATTTATTACTTTTTAAAGTTTTTTTTTACAATGAAATCGATTCATTTTAATTTAAAACATAATACATTGGTTATTAAATTTACTGTTACATACGTTTATTACATAATATTGTCATATCACAAATAAATTAAAGAAGTATTAATTTAATTGTTTACAAATGCATTTTTATCTCGGTATCAAAATTATTTTTTATTTTGATAGTTGATTTGCCATTTTTTTTATTCTATTCTAAATAATAATTTCTATTTAAATCAACAACGATACAAATACTTTATATGAAATAGTAAATGAAAAAAAAAATACTAAAAGAATCTTATTTTATAGCTTTAGTATTTGGTACTTTATTTAAGCATATGATTTTGCTTAAATTTACGAATGAAACTATATAAATGTAACTCCCTAGTAATATATATTTTCCTAATAATATTGTATTCTACAAAAATTTAGATTCTCTTCAACGGTCAGAGGATTCTAAATTTCTCTTCAACACTTTGTAGGATAAAACTTTAGAAAATAATCAACTGTAATCTAAACACTTTTAAACTTCCAAATAAAGTAAATCACTTTCAAAAATAAAATTATATTTGCCGTGCAGAGAAAAACTTTAGTAAATATTCAGTAATTTAATTGAGTAAACACTTTTTATCAATGTCAAAAAATTACTATGTTTATATGAAATTTTATGAGTACACAGAAAAAAAATTTAGTTATCATTGGATAGCTTAATTGAATCAATTATATTTTTAATTTAATCAATTAAACTTTTATTACTATAACCAATTTTTTCTGAGTGTACTAGAAAATTCCCCTACTATTTTTCTGTAAAATATCCTGTTTGTTATTATAATTTTTCCCACAAAACGTAATCTGTAATTATTAAACACTATAATAACACTTACAATATCGTTTAAATTTCCACAAAAATTTAAGTCTCAATATTACATTTTATCGAAAAAAAAACAATTCTTATAAAAGAATACTAAAGAAAAATCGAGTTCACTTTCTTTTAAACTTTACATCTCCAATCTCAACCCCCTCAGAGTTCGCTCAAACTCCCCACTAACATCTCAACATCCTCACTTCCTCGTGCGCGTGTAGCCCGACCTATTAACCAGCGGCTCGCTCTGGTGCCTCCTGAGCATGTGGGTCGTCAGGTTGGACTTCTGCTTGGCCATGTGGTCGCAGAATGGACATTTGAAACGCGGCGGCTTGCCGCACTCGTGCAGATAGTGGGTGCGCATGTGGTGACGGTACTTGTAGCCATTACCGCAGCGCGGACAGTGATGCAACAGGCCCTGATTTAAAGCTGAAGATGCCGAGGCCCCGCGTTCCTGGCCATGCTCTAGCTGCATGTGCTGCCCGAGGCTACGCCGGCTCAGGCAGCTGAAGTCGCAGTCGTTGCAGCGCAGCTCGACGTTCAGCCTGCCGCTGTACGAGTAGCCTGGAGCTTTTTTGGGCGAGGTAAAGGAGAGGTTTAATATTTTTTTTTTTTTTTTTTTTAAGGTTGGGAAAATGTTTACTCACTTTCTGGAATTGGCCGTGTATCGTTTATAACTGGCTCGAAATCCTCGGTTTCGGTTTTCACGTAGACTTCAGCTAGGTCTGAAATAAAAAATATTAGCTGCAATTATTAATGGTTCGATTGGATTGGTGAAGTATTTGAACGATAATTATTGTACCAGATATTGGAACACTTTTATTTTTGGCGAATTCTATCTAAACAAGAGTTTCATTTTCGTTTAAAATTTAAAGTTCTACGTGTATTTATACGCTAAGCTAATTTACTATAGGCGGTTGTTAATAGTTAGTTACATAATAAAAAAACTTTTATAATTTTTAAGGATTTCAATAATTTTACAAATTAGTGTTACCTTTTGTCATCTATTCTAATTTTCACTTGTGTTATAAACTTCAAAGTTCTGAAAAATCTGTATTGAAGACTAAAACAAAATCCTAATCTACGAAAGTTTTATATTATTAAAATTAACCTTTATTAAATCTAATACAATATATTTGATTTTTAAATTTAAACCTCATGCGAAATATAAAAAGAAATTTTTACTGATACATTTTTAAGTATTTAGCAATACTTAACAGTGGAATAAGGGAAGTATTATACAGTTTTGCGCTTTCACAAGAATTATTTGTTTTATTCATTTTTTGTAATATTGTTTTATTCACAAATAACATTTTTAGTAGTATCATTTTACAACATTTTTCTAGAAACATTAACTTTACATTTTAAAGTCATAAGTTCTATTACATTAATGTAATAAAATTTATTTTTTATATAATGTTAGCAATATAAACGTTTGGATAAAACTAATTTAAAGAAACAATTTAGTAATTCTCTAAATTTTTGTTTTCGCTAGAATTTAGTAATTGCAATTTTTTTCTTAATTAGGAAAATTCAGCAAATGCAATTTTTATATTCTCGTGAAAGAGATTTTGTTATTAGAAGCTTTGTTATTTTATTTAATGAAGATAAAAAAAAAATTTTTATTTTACGTGGTTGTACGGCTCATGCTGCTATCCGTTTAGCCAATCAGATATTTTACTGTTAATAAAGTACATATTAACTTTTTATAAAAAGAATCATTACTTTGAATTCTCAAAATAATAAATGGCTCCAATAACTATGTCTATTAATTAAATGAGAATTACTTAATCAAAAATTCTAATAAATACAATTTAAAAAAATATTTCGAAAAAGTCTTATTTACATCATTTTCATTACATATTCGCTTGTTCAATATAAAAAATATTCTTAATACATTATATCATTTAAAATAAAAAAAATATTATTAATATATTCTTTTGGTATAACCATTATTACAAAGTCTTAAATTCACAAGCGGATTTTTTCGAAGTTATTAATTTTTAAATTGTTTTAACCATAAGAAATTTTTAAGCACAAGTCTTTCAATAAATTGTGATCGTAAATTGTAGGAATTTGATTGTATCAGCAGTATGTGAATTATAATATTAGTGAACGATACGATAATGCGGTATATTTCAGAATAAAATTAACATAGTTCACTAAGATTTTTTTTAATATAATTTGTAGTAGTTTGTAAATTATTAATTTTTATTGGTAAAAAAATTAAATGTGGTCGAAACTTTATAAAATTTTTCGTATGTTTAATCTTATGCATTTTCTCTACAAATTTAACAAGCTTTTAATCAATTATAAAGTAATTTTGAAAAAAATTCTCTAATTCTAGAAAAATATAAGCAGTTGATGATTACTGTTATAAACTTTTTCTGCACTAAGAACAGAACAAATTCACTAATCTTAATCCCTAAATAATTTCTTACTCAACTAGAAAAGAAAAGGCAATCAAAAAATATCAGTCGCTAAAAAATAGAGCTACTCGCTCCACAACATTAAGAAAAAAAAGGCTTCATCAATCAACGCCTTGTCGTTAACTTATATCAAATAACACACATAGAAAAAAAAAACTGAAAAAAAAAGAAATAATGGGCTGCAAAGTTCGATCACAGGTAGCTCATTTGAGCACGTAGAACTTGATGCTTTTGCCCTGGTGTCGCCTGACTATGTGCCTCTGCATATCGATCTTGTGATTGCTGCGATGCGGACAATACGAGCAGCAGAATCGGCGCGGGTTATCACATTCGTACTTCAGATGGCGCTTTAAGTGCCTGGAATGTATGTACGTTTTGCCGCAGCGCGGGCACACGTTGCTGCCATCTTCGCCGCTTGCCGCCGCCGCTGCTGCCATCTGCTTCGCTCCTTTGCGCAATGGCATCTGGGGCTCGTACCACAGACTGGAAAATTCGCTGAAACCTGGAAAATCGAAGAAAATTGTGGATGCAATTATTTATCGAGGTTTATGGAAGGATTATGATGTTTCAGACTTATGAGAGATATATGAGAGAAGTAGCGTTGATTGATGGTTATGGTTAGATTTATAGATGGTCCTTAATGCTAGGATTCGAAGAGTTGGCGTTTTGAGGTTAGACGGGACTTTATGACCATGGAATTGGCCGGCTGTTAAAATTTTGTTGAGAACAAAAATAAAAATTTATTATAAATTATTTTTATTTAAATCATTCATTTATTTAAATATACATAATATTCTTAAAATTCTAATATCTTACTGCCGATATTCAAATAAAATTATTGCACAATTAAATATCGCTTAACTTAATATATTATAATATACTAAATATAATATACTTATTCTAATATACTAAAATTGATTGTTTATGATTTTAAAAAGTCAAGTATCGCTATGACTCCACATTAAGGCTTCGTTTTTATGCTTCATTCTAATGTGCTGAAATAAGTTGCTTTTAAGTTTAGAACGTTTAGGACAGTAGGCACACTGAAAACTAGGCGCTTTGCCACATTCATATCTTTCGTGTCGTAGAAGATTACTCCGGTGCATATACTTTTTACCACATCGTTCGCATTTGAGCTCATCTATTGGGTCATTAGCCTTTTTACCTCCAGTTTCAGTCAAAGTGGCATTAATCGAATCTACAGAAACTAAAAAGAAAAAAAAAAGCTTTTTTATATTATGTTTTCCATTTATTAAGTTTGTGAAAAGGCCATGATAAGGTTTTTAATATTTGTATGCCAAAAACTCTTAATTCCATTTTAAATTACCTAAAAATCCTTATGAAAACAATTTTGTCGTTGACTTAAATAGTCAAAATAAAATAAAATTGTTATAGTTTGATTGAAATTGACAAAAGTAAGGAAGTCGATAAAAATAAATTTTAACATTTCGTTTATATAATTTTCTTAAGTTTTCGAAAATTTAACGAACTTATCGTACTTTGATTTTGTTTTATTGACTATTGAACTTGACAGTAATATGAGTTTTAGATAATTAAAAATGGTATTGAAAGATTCCTTTCAAAAACCAAAAAACTATCGAAGAGATTTTACACAGGCTTACTATTTGATATGGTAAGTTTATCAGGTAAAGTTTAAAATCAGAATACTTACCAAATTCGTGCAATACACCTTCTTGAAAGAAATCAGATTGCTGATAGTTGACTAAACCAAGCGAATCGAGTGTATTCGAATCAGATTCTTCAATTGTTCTAGGAGGATCTAACAAATCTCCCATTTGGACAATTCTAATTGAACCACATTGTAATGTTTTATCGTCAATAGATGTTATATCTGAAACAAAATTCATATATTATATTGTTAGTATGATAATCAATCTATATTGTAATTAAACATCATCGTAATTCTTCTTGAGATTGTATTTTAAAATATACAATACTTTAATTGATTATGACATATTTTTAGAAAGAAAAAGTACGAAACAAATAATAATAAATAATATTAAACTGACACAACCTAATCTATAAAAAAATGAAAAGAATGAATACATTTATTTTAGGCTACTTATTGTGAAGAGTAATACATGCTGTGCAACCTAATAAAATTAAATATGAAGATATGGACAACGCTTTAAATGTTTAACCTATGTGCGATATGCAGTAATAACGAAAAATTCACAATAAATATAAAGCGAGACAGTGTGTTTAAATGCGTTTTAAAATGTGCTGTTCTTGTTTATACGCTCGATTAAAATTAAGACAATATCTGTTAAATGTCAATCAAATTAAGATATATGAAGTATGACATGGAAGGATATTTTATGACATATGACATATGACATGGAAGGATATTTATTTCGGAAAACAGATTGGTAGGATCAATTTAGAAAATTCTAGAATTAATTGTAGAGTTAAATACCAGTCACCCCCTGTGTAATGTGAGACTCTTTATCTTATTAATAATATGAAAATATTATATAATAAAAATAATTTTAGAATATAAGTGAATCTAAATTATTTTTAAAATATCACCAATATACATATACAATTATTGATAATAGTGAATAATTTGTATTTTTATTTCAACCACAAAATTACACAAACGTAGTTTTTTGTTTAATTGATATGAAATTTTATAAGAGTTTTCTTAACAGTAAAAAATTAATTTATACAATCTTAAAGATTTTTTAATTTAAATATATAATATAAGTAGTAGTATTTAAATTTATATAATTATTATTATATAGTAATAACTAAATTTTTGGTAAAATTTCTTGTTTTAAAATTACACACGTTAAAGCACTTTGCAGATTCTCGCATATTTTTTAATAATCATTATGCACTACGTATTATATTAACTACTAAAATAGGTACTCTAGTTTCTGCTAAGTACATTTCTAGTTACCTATTTGAAATAGTTTTAGGCCAAGAAATAGCATTGAATTCGTTTTCTCTTAAGATTAACTAATTGTTAGATGAAATCATATACGATAAATTACAATTTTTTTCATCAATAAGTTTATATTCCATATATAAAACATTACTTAGAAGATAATCGAACAAAATAGTCATACCGGACAAAACAGTCACAAAAAACATTTCACGAATCTATTTTTTATCCTTAGAAATAAATTATGTTCAAAACATATCATAGCACTTGAATAGACATACCGAAAAGTCGATATTCAATCAAAATATTGCAACCATGGAAACATAAAAAAAGGACTTCTACAGTTAATATAAGAATTCACAAATTATTTAATTATCTTTCTTTTTATAACAAACATTAACTAAGTTTGTGTGCAAAATAAGTTTTGTTCGTTTTTGATTATGCCTTTAAGTGACGAAATGTATAAATAACGGATCTTATAATTTTAATTTTTTTCTTCTAAATCTATCCATAGAAAAAATACTTTAAGAGCCTTTTACTATTCTAAGATTAAAAATATTAATTGAATGTAAAATTTTAAGAGAATAAATATTAAAATATGAATTCAGTAATCACAATTACTGTTACTATTACTATTACTATTAGTAATTCATTTTATCACTCAAGGTTATAATTAAAAGCGAATAAAACTCACGTTTCACTCGCGCTTTCTTTTTTACTAAATATAAAAGCCTCTCTTTGTTCGTTTAGAATATAAATATTAATGCAGTTTTGCAAACTACCTCCTTAATTACAAATATAAATATAAGTTTCTAAAGTAATAACTATATATTTATTAAGCTTTGATCAATTCATTCAATCCATATGAAAAATAACGCTCTGAGTTCTGTGTCGCATCAAAATATGGGATTCCATGTGACTTTTTCGTTTGCTGCGATGAGGACAGTAATGACACCTGAAGCGCGGCTGAATACCGCACTCGTACTTCTGGTGACGTGCCAGATTACCCCATTGCCGATATGATTTTCCGCACTCGATGCATACATTTTCCGCACCACCGACGATGCAACCAGATTGTGATATATTGACTTTTTCATCCTTGGGAGATAGAAGAGCGCTTTGACTTGCGTAGGTATCGAAATCTGAAATAGAAAAAAAATTGATTGGTTAGTAGAGGCTCTTTAAATTAACTTAGTCTAGAGATGGATGCTGGCAGAGGGTGCAAGTTAGTGATTATTTATAGAATTATTACCAATTTTCTTCATGTTGATGAGCGCGAAATACTGTTTTTCTTCATACTTATAAGGGAGTAAAATAGTGTTTACTGTGCATGAGGGGGAGGAGGTGAAAGAAGGAAAGGAATGATTATTTTATGAATACTCATATATCACGTTGCGTAGCAACATGTTACTTGAATACAGCACACAGTTATTTTGTTCCCTAGGGAGAATAAGTACTGTTTTGCTTCCTTTGCAGTAGTATTTTGCGCTAGCAGTGTGAGAAAATAATTTGTAAAACATTCAGACCTTGGTTGAAATAAAACTGGAAAAAAATTTTCGAAGAGAATAAATAAATAGAAAAAAGGTTATCCAAACTATTCAAAGATATTCCGTTCTTTATTTATAAAGTCACATTATATGTTTTGTAATATTTACAAATATAATGTATATTTTAATTTAATCTTTAAACTACCGCAAATGTTAAATATAATCTCTACTTGTGATTAAATCTTATAATAAGATGTAAATATAATATTTGAAATTTTCTATGGGAAATAACGCTCTGACCCCGGTAGTTTAACGGTTTATTACAATGTTTTGTGCATCGTAATGATATGAATTTTACATTTAATTTGTTAAGTGAATTCGAATAAAGGCGATGTTAACTGTTTTAACAGATTATATTTTTATCTATATTTAATCTTGAATAATTATTTCTTTTTAGAAAACAAAACTAATAAATCCATAATTTAAAAAGTTTCGATTCATATTAAAAAAATAAAGCTATTCAATCTCAAAATTTACATGACTGTAATACCTATTTTAAATTTTTTATCAAACTCAGTCATCCCTATCACACCTAGAAGGCTCACATTTACATAATACTACTATTAAATTCTACTCGAAATCATCCTAATCCAAAGAAAACAAAAGTAATCGTACTTCTTCGTCATTCAAACGAAAATTTCCTATCCACACTCATCACAGCAACTATCAGTCTCAAACATAACACGACTGCAAAGCTCCCATCAAACCATCCCTAAGTCAGCGGATCCTTGTTTAGTTCAGATTGCAACAAATCGATGTACTTAAACTTCGAATCAGGATGCCGATGCTCCTTGTGTTTCTTCAGATCAGCCTTGCGCTTGCTTCTGTACGGGCAGTAGTAACAGGAGAATCTCGGTGGTTTGCCGCACTCATATTTTTGGTGACGCATCAAATTGTACCATTGTCTGTAGGATTTGCCGCATTCGATACACACGTTGCTGTTGGCGCTAGAAGACGACAACGAGGTTGGATGAGATTGGCTTTGCACTGACCAGGTGCTGCTGTCTGAAACGAGAAATTTTGTTGGTAATATTTAAAAGGTGGGTCCCGTTTTGATTACCTGAATTATGTGAGGGATTGGAGGCAATGTGGTTCTAAATTTGTGTTATGCTGAATTTAAGTGAATCATACAGGATGTTCTTATTTTCTAAGTTATTTTTATTAATGTTTTATTTTATTTTAATTATTACATTAACACTGTGCATTACGCAAACTTGTTACTTGTACAACAAAGAAATAGTGCTAAATTACAGATCATACAAACTTTTTTATAAATTTTTTTTTTTTATTTTTTTCAACAGTTTTCATATAGCTGTCTGTCTGTATTTTGAACCTTAGTAAACATAATTTGGAAAATCATTATATTTATTTTTAATCAATGTTAAACAATCGATTTTTATCACTCGAAAAACCAAGACTTACTTTACTTTATGTTTAATACCGTAAAATGGAATTAATTTAATAGCATAACACTAATAGAGTAAATTGAAAATTTTTGTTATTAAATTCTGAAGCTTTTGGGATGAGATGCTAAACTATCGCAGATATCCTAGTAGAAAAATAAAGAATTTAATAAAAACAGTTTGCAATTTTCCCAATTAGCTTCAATCTATGGTCTGAAAGCATTCATTTCGTTAAAAAAAAAAGTAGACCTTGAATTCATAATTTATAACATCCTTATCGCAAAAGTGATCTTCTTTAGTTTCGCCAAACGCTTAAGTTATATAAAAGTCATCATTTTAAATTATTAACATTGTCTGTTCCTTAAATAACACGGTTTGGGCAGTAATATTTCTTGTGGCGCACGAGATTGCCATAACTCTTGTAGATTCTCCCGCATGGACATGGAAAAAGAGTACGAATTTTTGATTTCACCTCTTCGACGCTCACAAATTGTGACTCCAGAGGAGGCAGTTTGACATCTTCAATTATTGGCTTGACGTCCATAACATCACAGTCTTCTGGAAATTAAAAAAGATGTAAATTAGTATAAATAAAATAAAGGCTTAAAGTTTGATAAAGTGGGTTTAAAAACGAAAATAAATAAAATTGATCTATAGGCCTAGAGTATATATTACTGGAATAAATAATAATAATATAGGAATTGGAAGGAGATAATAATGATTAAATTTTATTCGAAAAATATTTAAATGGTAAATCTGTTTATTATTATTTTTGCTGTTCATGTACAACTTTTACTTGTTTATAAACGCACGTGAAAATTGATCGTGTTCATTTTTACGAATTATTTCATCTTAATAAAGACAATATTTTAATCCTTCTGAGATACTTTACATGCTTTTTTATTTTAACAAAAAGCAAGCTCGGACTATCTAATTTAATTTGCTATAAACTTTTAAATCTAAAATAAACGCTGGAAATGTTTATAAGAACAAACTTAAATTTACACTAAATATTACAAGTACGAATTTAATCAATTTTTGGTTCATGATCCATGACCTCAACGTTTTTTTAACGTCATTTTCATGGAATTTCACTACACACAAGATTTAATTTTGTTTTCGATTATTTAGCTTTATTAAATTAACGTTCACACATAAAAAGAGCCTAATAATTTGATTTTCAATATACATACGACAAGAACAGATCTGAAAAAAAGGCAGCGTAGGAACATCACTCAAGTGCAGTAAAATATTTCTTAAGCAGTAATTTTATACAATAATTAAAATGTAGCTGAACATTTATAGATTTCATATTAAATAAATTTATTTAGAAATATTGCAATTGCGATAAACTCAATAATTATTTTTTAATAAGAATGAAATTTATTTAACAAAAATCTATTTTATAATAAACGCAAAATATTATTTTTAGGTACTTATCCTGTGAAATTCTTCAATGATTTTTTTTTTAATTCTTTCGAATTGTAAATCACATTAATAATTTAATCATACGCAATTATATGCAATTATTTTATTTCTTTAAACAACTTTCCATAAGCTCTATTAGTGATTATTATACTAAACACTGCCCGTATCTTAAGAAAATGAATTTTTTTAGTGAATATTTTTTAGGATTAATCTCTGGTGACCAAGAAATAATAATTTAAAAATTGGTATACAAAAAAATGTTAGAATAATCTGATTGTTTCAAAATAATATGTATTGAAAAAATGCCTTCAAGTAATAGTTATCATTATTTAAATAAAATTTTCTGTTGCTAACATTATAGTTATTTTAAACAATAATTTTAGTAAATGTATCAAAAAATAATCAAACTTTCACACATAATAGTCCGCAATAAACCAATCCCTAAAATTCAATGATCACATAGCATCCATCATCATTAAAAGAAAAATCGAAGCGATCACCAGAGTATGCCCACGATCCACCCTGTATGAAACCCAAATCCAGCCTCCCTCTAATCCGGATCAACATTATATCTGAAGTCCTTGTCCTGGTGCTTGATGCGTATATGCCTGCGTATGTCGGTCTTGCGCTTGCTCTTGTACTCGCAGTAGAAGCAGCCGAAGCGCGGCGGCTTGTCGCACTCGTACTTTTCGTGCTGAAGCAGGTGGGACGAGTGCTTGTAGGACTTGCCGCAGCGCAGACAGACGTTCGGATGCTGCTTGGAGTCGCTGCCACAGGCAAACGAAGACAGGTTGAAGTCGACGTCCTCGCCGAGCTCAGCCTTCAGCTGCTCCTGCGAGCTCTCGTCGAGTACGGGTGTCACCAGGTCATACATGTCGAAGATCGACAGCGGATCGCCTATGGAATGGTCGTCTGAAAGCAGGAAGAGACGGAGACGCGGGTTAGTTTGGTTGGTGACAGAGGTGGGTCGGGGTAGTGTTTTCATAGTCTACGAAAGGGGCAAGGGGTGTTTTGGTGCACTGCGTTGAAGAGTTTCACTGAAGAAAGCATGCGATTACTTTTATTTAACTTGCAGCTAATGCCGCTAAATATTGAATTGAGATGAGAAAGAATTTTAACACTAAGATCGAAAGATACATTTTGCTATATTTGGTATTATGAGCATATTGAATTAAATGGGAAATTATAAAATATTTAAGCTGTAAATAATCACCTTCTACTAATCTTTATTTAGTACTTTGGTTTATACATGGTAAATAGTCAATGTATCCACAGTAAAGTATTTTACAACTTTAAGTCTCATCGCAAAAAACATTGAATTATATATCTACTTTGCTTCGGTTGTGCTTTATTTCATACAATTTTACATATAATTATAATTTTAAAAAATTATTTGATTCAATTTTAACTTGCTTTTATACGTACATCAGGCGATTGCTTAAAAATATTTCCTTAAAGCAATTACACGTCTAATCGACATATATATTTGAAAACAAAAATAGGCAACTATTACTGTAGTAATTATAAATTCATTATAATTAACAAACGTCACATAAAGAAAAGAATGAAATTATGTTACTTAACCTGTTAAGAAATGATATGTTGATAAAATTGAATTTCAAGGCACATATCGTATCAAATATAAAGTTTATTAATAATAAAAGTTTAAACTCTGTAATAAATATCACTGCCACAGAGATTGGATTTTGCAAAATTCTTCACAATTATACGTTTTATACATACCCACTTTGTGTAAATTATAAAACATAAACTTAAACCATAATTTTTTAAATTATTTGAACGCATCGTCCATCGTTTTGGAATGATTAAATTTAATATTGTGTACTCTATCAAAGTGCATAAATCACACGTTTTAACAAACACGCTTTTCCCCAACCCCAACCATCATGCCCCTGGTTCTGCACAACGGTTAATCATCATAAATGATGAATCTAAACTTCATGTCCAGATGTCTCATCGTGATATGTTTGCGCAAGTCGTCCTTGCGCTTGGTCTTGTGCTCGCAGTAGTAGCAGCCAAATCTCGGCAGACGACCGCACTCAAATTCTACATGACGCCTAAGGTGGTGTGAGTGCCTGTAACATTTTCCACAGCGCGGACAAACATGGGGCTGGCGCGGTGTCTGAGCCAGCAGAAGCTGGAACTGCTTTATTCTATTAGCTGGAAATTGAAAAGAATAACGTGTGAGCATCTAGGAAAGTTTAGAATTTTACGTTGGATGTTGCTCGTGAAAAAAGGATGCAACGTCAAGAAAATTGACTGTGGGTTTTTGTAATTTTAAAATTTTGGGATGTTTGTAGATTTGGCGGTCAGTTACAGAAAAATAAAAAAATAAAAGCGTTTACATTATGGTATGTATGATTGAATTTGCACATCAGTAATGTTTGATAAATCAAGGGTATTGTAATCTTCATAAAAAATGGATGTTTTTACAACAGTTAGTACAATAATGATAATCTCATGATCTTATCTCATCGATTTGATGACAACAATAACTGAAAAAAAAAATCTTTTGCAGCTAGCTTAAGCTAATCATCTGAAATGTAAAATATTTTTAAAATT
Source organism: Eupelmus urozonus (assembly GCA_900480035.1). Classification (NCBI taxonomy): domain Eukaryota; kingdom Metazoa; phylum Arthropoda; class Insecta; order Hymenoptera; family Eupelmidae; genus Eupelmus; species Eupelmus urozonus. The sequence continues at coordinate 67,249 of UELX01000399.1, read as the reverse complement.
AAGAGGATATAAGGGTTTTAACATTCAGAAAATCAAGCATACTGTAACAAGGTATCGTTTTTATTAAAATAATTTATTGGTTTCTAATTTATTTATAGTACAAAAAAATTAAAAAACACTAAACTTTCAGGTTTTTCTCTTAAGAACCGTCACTTGTGAATAGAAAAACAATGAGTGATCTATTTCTTTAACTACCTAAGGTAAGATTTATACAAACGTTTCTAAAAAACGAAAAAAGTCTTTTAATTCAAAGTATAAAACAGTTCAATCTTTGTAACAAATCTTCAAAACAGACATTACAAGAAGTACTTATAATACAAGTCTAAAGTTTTCAGGACATTATAATCTCAAAGTCAACATCTTACAAACACAGACTATCGATCACCATTTGACTAACGACTAAAGTAAAAAATTATCTGTACACATTCCTATATCCCACATCCGCTACTTTCACTGAAACGTAGTGCCGTCATTAAACCGCTTGATCCGACAGACCGAAAGGTGCCTCTGCATTGTATACCTGTAGAACGTCTTGTAAGGGCAGTGGGAACAGCTGAACCTAGGTGGCTTGCCGCACTCATACTTCTCGTGTCGACTAAGATTACCGATTGTCTTATAAGATTTGCCGCACCGCCGACACACAATTTCACCACCACTATAGGCGGCTTTGTCGTCGGTATGTCGTCGTCTAGCAGGCATTACTGCCAGTGGATCGTACTCGTAGTCGGCTGAGTACAAGATGCCTGGAACATGGAAAAACGAAAAAGGAAAATTAACTTTAATCTTTATAGAGTTTTGGAAGATCGGATTGTGGTTTTGATCGGTATTCAAGATACCGATGGAAATGCAGCAGCTTAAAAAGTTAGGTGAATGAATGTGCCTGCGGTACTGACAATTTCAGTTGGGATGAAATTGCTGTGCGTGGCCTCCTAAGATACGTGGGTAGTTAGATGATTGAATTTACAAATTTACTGTTTTATTTACAAATAATTTGAGCACTCTACATCTACAGTGACCTAAAGATTGGTACTATAAATATATTTAAACCATAAATCATCATATTATAAATTTATTAAAGAGTAACAAAAGTACAACTTGTGGAGTTATTATATCTTCTTTATCTTTGAGTTAAAATGTTGAATTACACACTCAATGATTTTTAGATAGTTCATATTACAATTTATAATTTCCATAAGATATACATCAAGTCATAAATTTTTTAGAATAATTTTCCACTTGTTATATGCAAATTAACGGTATAATATAAAAAAAAAACATATCATTTCTATAAATTTATTCTCTTCATAGTAAGTTTTTCCTGCACAAGGAAAAACTACATTGTATCGTCCAACTCCAACTTTCTCAATTAATTACAATCTTTACTGAGGCCCCTCCTCATTCGGCATACTTGATAGTGCCTCTGTATGTGGTGCTTATAGTAGCTACGGTAGGAGCAAACATCACAAGCGTAGCCAGGTGGCTTGCCACAGGCATACTTCTCATGTCGAGTCAGGTTCCCTAGCGTCGCGTATGCCCTGTTACACTTGGTACAGACGAATTGCTGCTTTGCTACAGTTAGTCCATCGGGAATAGCGAGTGGGTCATAGGATTCCTGCATCCACTCTTGGTGACCTGAAGGTTTAAAAAGTCTGAATTATTAGGGGACCCGTCAGAAAGAGTTTGGTGAGAGTGAGTTATTTAAAAGTGGAATGTTTTGGGTTTGACTGTCACAGGTGTCGGGGAAATCAAACAAATTTGATTGTAGACAAGATAAGCGATTTGATCGTTTTATTAAAGTTGGTATTTTACAAATAAAATTATAATATTATCTTTGATTGTTTCTCGGAAGTGACTGAGAATAATGGAATGATGAGCGCAGGTACAGTTGCAAGTTACTCTATGTATAGAAATGAAAGTGACTTTTAAATATGATGCATGGTCAAGAATTGTACAAATGTGACGGGACATATATTCTATAGATACAGTCTTGAATTTATAATTATAAATTTATTACAAAAATCATGTTTTAACTCGTCGTACCGTTTTCTGGTAATATATTGTATTTCTAAACTGAGAAAAAATAAAAATAATACCCTAGATGCTCGTTACACTGCTGAAGAAAGCAATTTATTTGGAATTGTTACTTCAAATTCTAACCATTTTTCCAAATGCGGAAAATCATAAGTTAGATACTTTCTTTGTAGAACATCATTACCCTGTATTAATAGCACGTAATACCATGTATAAGCAAGTCGTTAATCGGATCAAATCACCTAAATTGATTCAGGTATTCGGTTGCATTTTAAGAAAATTTATAACTTATTAAGCGCTTTTTTAATATATTAACATACTAAACATGATTTGATGAGCTGAGCTTGCAAGCTTTTACAAGAAACTATTATAATAAAGAAGAGTTTGGATTTGTTAGATCATACTGATAATTAAATTGGAGCCTGCAAATATAACTGAGGTGAATAATTAATTGGTGGATAATCTAGAAATATAACCGAGGTGGATGGCTGATTGGTGGATGGATAATTGTCGTATGGCTATAATGTCATAGGAATGTCCCTTAAACTGGATACACGAAAACCATCAACAAAAACATGTAGCAGCATTTAAAGAATTATTCATTTCTTTTCTCTCAGTATAGTAACTAAATTTTTAATAATTTTTTTAATGTTTTGTAACTTTCAGAAGTGCAAGAGTTCTAACAATATCTGAGAATGGTATACGTAAAATGTGGTTTGGTACCACTATTGCCATTTAATAAGTTAAATAAAATAAAATTTTATCTGAAAGTTATATAATTGTAAAATTAACATAAATAACCTAATCAAATTATATGACGATCAAAAAAGATATCGGTTAACGTAAATTTTTGGTACACAATATAGTAAACACTTTCTGCTTTTGAGGTCTTCCAAACTTATTAAATACATCCAGGGCACACAATTTTCTATTTTCATAATACTACCTTTGAATTTACTAAAACATTAATTTACTTTGTAACTCTTTACTTACATATATCAGTAGCCAGAAGGGTTATCATTTCTATAATTACTTCAAAAGGTTCAAGCAAAAAAGTGACAGCACTTTTTCACACGGCATTCATCTCCAAAACTAATCTCATATTTAAAAAGCGTATCAAAGTATTTCATTACACTATCAACTTAAATTCATATTTAATCCAAGGTACCCTCTCCTTCGGGCTCGAGCCGATCATCCTACAAAGTAGTATTCACGACATAGTGGAAGCCACTGTCAGTGTCACCAATCTTGTGACAGCGAGACACGTGTTTCTGCATGGTGAACTTGTAGAAGGCTTTGTACGGACAATAAGGACAGCCAAAACACGGAGGTTTCTGACACTCAAACTTGAGGTGCCGGTTGAGGTTGCGTTTGTAATTGTACAATTTGCCGCAGCGCGGACAGGCAGTGCCACGTCCCACCAACTTGCCTTCAAATTTTCGGGTCTTTTTCGATCTGGTGGCAGCACTAACTCCGGGAACTTGTAGGATAGGTAGCTCCAGGGGATCTAAAATTAAAGAAGAAAGTTGATTAGTTAATGTGAGTGGGTTGTTGGAAACTTATTTAGGATCAATCTACAATTTTGAGTTCTTGTCGAATTGAAAACTAGTTAGGGTTAGGGTTTTCATAAACTATAATGCTAATTAAGTTTACGGCTGTCAATTTATACAATGTGTTTTTATCATTTTATTTAAAATAAAAAATAAATTCGATGAAAATGATTGTTGATGATTAGGTAACAAATTTATTTAATTTGAAATCATTCGGAAAGAAATGAAAATTTATAAGTAAATTTTTTACATATAGTTATATATCATACATCTATTGAACTAATCTGATATAAATATATAATATTCACAATTCATTTTACATTAAAAATCAGTCTTAAATTTTTAATTTGATTGCACTATTATAAAGTAGTTGCTTAAGACTAATAAGAGATTTAAGAGTATTATTAAAAATACTTAATAATATAGAAAACTATATTACTTTTTGAAACTCGTATAATTTGTAAGTACAATTTGTAAGTACAATTTGTAAGTACATTTTCATTTACACTATTGATTTCAAAGAAAAAGAAATCACTCAACTTAATTTATTAATATATAAAAATAGTAGTAAATTTAAAAAAAAAACAACCATTCGATGTTATGTACTTTCTTCACACTTATTTAAATCAACTAATATTTCAGTTAAAAGGAGTCCACATCTCCACAACACCATCGAAAAAATAACACAAACAAAATTCAAATTGTCTGCATCCAGTATCCAGCTGTACTCTTTCCAGCCAGCATCTTTACTAGACCATTTCGGGATCTACGTTAACCTTGACGGGCTGGCCCTTGTGAAGCTGCATAATATGTTGCTGCACGTTAGCTTTGTATTTGCTACGGTGCCGGCAGTAAGGACAACAGAATCTGGCTGGCTTGCCACATTCGTACTTAATGTGACGGCGAAGGGTGAAGTCGTGCACGTAGGTCTTGCCGCAACGAATGCACTGGTTGATTCTTTTTTTCTTCTGTCCAGCGACGCTCGTGGTTGGAATGGCGCTGGAGAAGAACTCCTGATTAGCCGGTGTCTTTACTTCGCCGTAATTTAACCATATGGCTGCACCTAGAACAGACAAAGAGAAATAGGTTAGCGGGGTAATAAAAAAGGGACCGTAGCTTAGAAGAGTTAGGATTGCTTGAAGATTAATCGTAGAAGATATTGCAATGCACTTGTAACCAGAAGCTGTCTATAAGAGAAGTTTAGGATGGACTTTATTAATTTTTTACCAGGAGAAGGATTTAAGAATCTGTTAAATTTGATATAATAAATATTAATATCTAATAGTAATATACCTTATCATCCTTTCCAAGCTACCTCCAACCGTGTTCCGTTTTAATTTATAGATGCTCTGTGAAATTCATTAAAATAATAGTTATACCAATCTGGAAAAGGATTAATTAAAACTAAAAGGGTTAGTATAGTCATATAAATTATGATAATGCATTTAACGTAAGAAACAAAGAAATCATTAATGTTAATTTTATATTATTTATTCTTTTTATTTGCTTACTACAATTTTCAACGTACACATACGTTAGAAACAAATTCTTATTTTAGCTTGGTCAATGTTATTAAAAGAACGCTTTTAGTTTCTACACACTACAGGTATCAACTTTTACGATAAAATTAAGTCATTGATGGATATTAATTCTTTTGTCGATACAATAACAAATGATATTTCGAAAAAATTACTTGCAATATTGTAAGATTTACAATGAATTAATTAACATTTTTACAATACTGATACCAATTAGAAAACAGAATCATCTTTCTAAGATCCATTGTGAAAAAAAATCAGTCAGTTCTAATAGGACCTTAAGAGGAGGCAGAATTATCATCGAGAGCGCGAAATCGGAACTTTGCATTCTTATGGCGCATCTGAATGTGAATCTTGAGATTGCACTTTTGTTTGCACCTGTAGTTGCAGTAGTAACAACCAAAGCGTGGCAGCACGCCGCACTCGTACCTCTTGTGCCGGTTCAAGTTGTTCAAGAACTTGTAGAACTTACCACAGCGATCACACTTGAATCCCTGTGGCGTCGGGTGCTCATCGTTTATTGAAACGAACTCGATGTGGTAACGATACGGTTGGTTTACTAGAATTAAAAAAAAAATACGAGGGACTGATTAGCGGAGAGATGTTTGAATGTACAGTGGCAGTTGGGCAAGATAATTATTGGAGAAGTATGTTAGGAGAGAAGGTGTTAGTAGTAATTTAGTAGTGGGATCGAGAAGAATTTTTATTTTTGTATAGTAAAAGTTTTTATTAATCAAATTTTAAAGTTTCTTGTAAGTGTTACATACTTGGTACACGCAATGTATTAGGCTTAACAGTAACAATCGCTACCAATTTCATAATACTTAAACTATATTATATCAAAGTTGACAATTGATTCACACCTCTTCTTAATGTAAATATGATAAGTGCATTGTATAAACCATTATCGTATGAATGTAACTAACTGCAAAATATATTTGACTAGATTTTATGTCTGCAAAGTACATGGTTTTATGATCTTAAAATTTTCGTACTCAACAGAATAGAAAAGAACAACTTTCTCTTGTACAGATTCTCCACTTTTTTCTCATCTTAGTATGGTTCTATCATTCGTAGATAATTTTTTGGTAAATGAATAAGATAATGATTATCAGCGAAACAAGGTAGTTTACTGAAAGTGTTTTAACAAAACAACTTATGTGTTGTCAATGTTTTTCTAAAAATCGAATAAAAAGTTCTGAAGTTTCTTCAAAACCGTTTTGCATTTTATTACTGTACTATAGTAAAACATAAAGTCCTGAAGAGAGTTGCTAAAAAAACATATGAGCTTGTTGACAATGTATTATTCGTTTCGTTGAAACGGTTTCAATAAATCATCTTGGATCATTGAGAATGATTTCCTTTTCTTTAATTTCTAGTCTTAATAAATTCATTCAAGATAGTTATTTAAAGTAAGCCCTAAATAAAGTATACGGATACTTAAATATATCAAGATCTTTCGTACTTATTTAATAGTATAAAGTTGATGAAACAAAAATATCATAAAAAACATTTTGGAAAAGCATAATTAATTAACTAAAAACTAACCTAGTCGTAACCTACCAATTTCAAATTACTTAATGTATTCCAATCCAGCAAAACCAATGATTTAATTAAAAATTTCCACAATACATAATAAAATTAAATTCTCGTACTTAAACAAGTACACAACAGAGCTTTGTCTTACCTCTTCAAATTCAACGCATTAACTCTGACAAAAAAAGAACATAATCGACTAGACACTCACACATCAATATTCAATCACTCATCGTCGACGTTTCTCACGTAATCCAACCTGCTTCCTTTTCCAGCAGCTATTAATGTGGTTCCTAAGATTGTCCTTACGCTTACAGCGATACGAGCAATACGTGCAGCTGAAGCTTGCCGGCAAACCGCACTCATATTTAACGTGACGCTTGAGCGTGTTGATGCGCATGTACACTTTTCCACATTGGACACAGACGTGCTGACGGCTAATCGGTATGGCAAGAGATTCAGATTTGACAATGCGCAGTCCTGGGGTGAAATCGGCCTCGAGACAGTCGGCGTACTCGAAATCTGGAATACGATAGCAGAAGAAGAATTGTGTGTTAGTAGGTTGGCTTTGCTGGTGGTGTGGTGAGATGGAAGGAAGTTAGTTTTTTGGATAATAATAGAAGCTGTAATGCGTTATTTATACCAGTGAAGTGAGTGTTTTAAATAAGACTTTTGTGAGAAAGAATGATTATATTTGAGTACATTTTTGGCGAAAAGATTTTTTTTTAAATTTCTTAATATTTGCAAGCAAAGCAAAAACATTTTCTGAATACTTATCCAGAAATTTGAATATCGACTCAATTTAAGAAATTATAAGATAGGTAAATCAGATAAAAATATAAAATATTGATTTACTGGTTCTAATAGAAAATTAAAAAACTGTAGGCAAACATTTTAGAAACTCTTTGATGTTTCTAATATTAAATATATTTTAATCATCAAATTATACTTATACCTTATACACAAAGCTACTAAAATAAATATAAAATAGAATTACTACATCTACAAAAAAACATGAATATTGAAAAAAAAACAATATAAACAATAACAAGTTTAAGTAATTAATTTTATTAAAGATAAACAGCTCTAAAATTATAACAAAAAAATAAACACTTAAAGTTTACAAAATAATTTTATTTATTTGGTTTTTGCTTTTAATGGAACTAAAAAAAACAATAAATTAAATACATATTTAACTTTTGGTGTAGAATACATATTGTTTATCCGATATATAAACTACTCACGTATAATTTCACAAATATTTCAATAAATAGGTTTCTTAAAAACAAAAAATTGACAAGATAAATTTGCTCAATAAAGACATCTTACAAGTAATGGTAATTTATCTCTTTATCACATTTCACAATTACACTTATTACGTAAATTCGAACACGAAGTATAAAAACTTCATTACACCACTTCGACAGCTTGCATCATCCATTAGGTATTATATCTGACAAACTCTGCAATTTTATAATACGCTGGTTGAACCTATACTAACGCAGAAAATAAATTTTACTTCTGCGTATTGGCAACTTGATAAATTATGACCAACAAAAAACAAGTTCTATTTCAATACAGTTAGTTATCTTTGACATTCATTTCGATTCTTTTCAAATAAATACCTAGCTACCTAAAATAAAACTTGAAAAACGATCAGATACATCCTTTCTCCCAGCTTATCGTGTGTGCCTTCCCCGATAACCTCGGGATCGGGTCTTTCCATGACAGTGCACGACGTGATACTTAAGGTTGTCCTTGCGTTTGGCACGATAGGGGCAAAAGTCGCAGCAGAACCTGGCCGGCTTGCCGCACTCATACTTGACATGCCGACATAAAGTATAGTACCACTTGTAGATCTTGCCGCATCGAGGGCACTCGTGCTGTGGTGGAGTACTTGGCTCGGTTCGGTAAGAATTCAGCGGATCAGATAGACGCTCCTGATGTGAAACGGTCAACTTGATCCGCTGGAATGGCATGAATTTGAAGTCATCAGGATCATCTGGAAATTGATAAAAGAAATGATAGTTAGTTACGATTGGGCTAGAGAAGTGGGGTTGGGTACCTGATTCACTGGATTCAAAGTAGGAGTCCAGTGTAGATGATAACAACTAAAAGACACCGAAGGATAGAAAATAATAATAAATAAATAAAGAATATGTAATTGTAAATTATCGTGCTCGAGTATTTTTTGAGATTTCATTTACACAATAAAATGTTTAGATTATCGTTATTATTATTTTTTTTAATAGCACACAGTAGTTACATAGTAATATCGAATCTACAATGGCTGACGGCGGTAATAATTTTTACATCGCTGTTATTCATTAGGCCTTAAAATAATTACAATTAATTATCAAATATTATTTCTTAAAGTGTAAAAAGATTTATTACACTTATTTTGTACGTACACATTTTGTAAAAAAATACAAATGGTAAAAAACGCTGTTTAAATGATTATTACGCATGTAATTGAAATGATGAAATAATAAGATAATTAATGTAGATTGTGCTGATAAATATCACATAAAATGAATGACTAAATACGCATGCAATTTTGAAGAAAAGCTGTACATAATAATAATGTATAGTTTCAAAAGTAGTTTTGATTTTTTCACTAATTTATTGTATATTTCTGTAATATACTTAACCGATTAGTTTTTTGTTTATTTAAAAATGAATGAAATTCTATCGTTAAAAGTTTTCCATTTCGTGTATTTGAAATGAATAAAATTCTATCGTTAAACAAGTCAGAGATCAATATTTATTTAACTTTACCAATATTGAAGATAATAAAATATTATATCGTTATTTAAATCGAACATCAAACATTTAAATAAATTGGTCTAAACTCAAAATACATTACGGTAACAAATTAACAACAGTATTTCAGAAGGTGAAGACTAGTTACAAAAGTCGAGTCTTAACTCACAGAGGAATACACTGACATCGATGTCTTAGCTTTACTAAGCTTTATCAATATCTAGACTAGACATAAACCATAGTATAACAAATTTAAACGAAATTCAACAATCCATCCAAGCACTTATCCAGATCACTTCCTTTAAACATCTTCATTCCTCATCGGCGACGACATGCCTTTATGCCTCAGACCCACGTGAGTGAGTAGGTGGGTCCTGTACTTAGCCTTATAGCAACAGTAATTACAGGAAAATCTTGGCGGTTGACCGCACTCGTATTTTTTGTGCCTCACGAGCGAGCAGAAACGCTTGTAGGTTCTCCCACACTTGTCACACGTGTTCTGCCTACTGTCTTCCACCAGAGGATCATACTGGTCAGTCTGCACAACGTCGAAAGGAATCAAACTTGGTGCTCTCACGGGTGACGTTGGTTCCAGCTTTACGAAGTAGCGATCTGAAAAACGAAACAGAAAAAGACAGCGTCAATGTGAGGAACACTAAGATCAGGGACGCGGTCGATTAATCGAAAATAATTCACCGCGAATAGAAGAGATGCTGAGCAGCGAAGTCTTCTGGGTTCAATGTAGTAAATTTGGTTCAATTAGTAAATTTGGTTTGATTGTGGTGGTATAATAAGGAAAGGAATCGCTCCGGAGATATTGAAACACAGATAGTCGATATAACGTTTCATAAAGAATAGTGATTTGTTTTATTGCAGTATGAAAAGAGAATACATGATTCGGTCAATACTGTTATGTGAAAAATATTTCTTCTATTTTTACATATTTATAATAAAACTATAATACCATCTGGATAGTTCAATCTACTTTGGATGCTTCGATGCTTCAATTAATTAGTTAAAATTTTAAAAAATCTTGAAACTGGTCTGCACATCTAATCTTTAAGTTAATTAAAGATTCATAAAAGCATAATTAAACAAATCTTTTAAACGACCAGAAAATACAGTATATAAAAATACGTCACTTTAAAAAAAATGTAATGTTAATTTTATTACGTAAACAATTGTGCAATACGATCATGTAATTTGACCGAAATAGAATTAGAAAAACCTATCTATACAAAATACTCATAAAAAAGGTAAAACTTCAAATAACAATTCAATCTCAATCAATTTAATTTATCATCAAGATGAATGAGTACATGTCACATTGCCTATTCTATCATCTTTTTTGTTGCAATGAGGAATTCCATATCCATGTTCTTATGATGCTGCTTCACATGAGCATCGATAAGATCCTTGCGCTTGGCCCTATGGGTGCAAAAGTGGCAGGAGAATCTTGGCAGTTGGCCACACTCGTACTTCTTGTGTCTCACGAGAGAGCTGAAGCGCTTGTAAGTTCTCCCGCATTGGTCGCACGTATTTTGAACATTATGATCCATCAGAGGATCAGTCTGGTTAGTCTTTTCATCGGTGAAGTGGATCAAGCCAGTTGGTTCCAGCTTCACGAAGAAGGACTCTGAAAAACGAAACAGTACAAGAGAGTGTCAATGCGAGGAAAATGAAATTCTCGGACACCGTCGATTAGTCGCTGTAATTTCACTGCGAATAGAAGAGGTGTTCATTAACTAATTTTGTTTTGAAAATTATGGAGTTTTAATAGAATAGAAAAGGAATTCCGCTGGAGAAATTTGAATACAGATTGTTAATATTTCGTTATATTAAGAAAAGTGATTTTTTATTACAGTATGGAAAGAAAATATATCATTGGATCATAAATCTATTTGGCTATGGAGATATAGATATAAAGTAATTAATGATCTGGCGACTTGAAAATTAAATTATGATTTATTGATAAAACTCACAAAACTTAGAGAAACTAGTGTACTAATTTTAATTAATTAATTTTAATTAAAACTTTTGTAAAAAGAATCATAAATAAATTGTATTATCTACAATATTGTTACTTGAAAAATATTCCTTATATTTTTACATATTTATAATAACATTACAGTATCATCTGGATAATGCCATCTACTTTAGATTAATTAATAGTTCAATTAGTTGTGGTTAAAAATTTAAAAAATCTTAAAACGCGACCGCGCAACTAATTTTTATGTTCGTTAAAAATGGATAAAAGCATGATCATTTTTAATTAAACCGTCGAAAAATTAAACAAATCTTCTAAACGACCAGAAAATATAATATATAAAAATACGTCTTTTTAAGAAAAATCTAATATTAATTTTATTACGTAAACATTCGTGTAATACGATCATGTAATAACACTGAAACAGAATCAGAAAAACCTATCAATACAGAATACTCATAAAAACTGAAACTTATAATAATAATTCAATCTCAATCAATTTAATTTATTATCAAGAATACTTGTCACGTTGCCTATTCTTTCACCTATTCTGATGCAACGTGAAATTTCATATCCTTGTTTTTGTGGCACTGTTTAACGTGTGCCTTAATATGAGCTTTGCGTTTGGCCTTATAGGTGCAGTAGTAGCAGGAGAATCTTGGCGGTTTGTTGCACTCATTGCGCTGGTGACTAGTGAGGTGATAGTAGTACTTATAGGCCTTGCCGCAATCCGGGCATATGTGATTTCGGCTGGTTTCGATTACACGAGATCTTTTCTTCCTGGGTGCTTTTGCAATTTTATAATTGGGCGTTAGATCCACGTAATGGAACTCTTGTACTGAAAGCAAAAAAAAAACGAAATCATTGATTAGTGGAGGACTGGATAAGTTGAGTGTGGTTTTTGGTCTAAGAAAAGATGTGACTTGAGTGGAAAAATCTTAAGAGAAACTATGCAGAGCTCGCTGTATAAACGTCAAAATGGAAATAAAGGTTCGAATTGTAGAGAGAAGTGATAGTCAGAATACATTTAGATTTTTGAAAAAAATATTTTTATTTTTTATGGTAATGCAAACAATAATTCATTAAATGGTTGAAGATTACTTTTCTAAAAGATAGAGAATTCATGTATTTACATTTTTTACAATATATACTAAAATATCTTAAATAATCGTTTCGCAATGATAAATATCACGAATATTTCAGAACTTAAACTATTTCGTTACTAGATTTAGACTGTACTATAAAAGTGCAAATTTTCTCTAACAGTATACACCGATGACTTATCAATCTATCTTTTGCATATGCTCATGCTGATGTACAATTATATTTTTGCGTCAAAATCAAATCTTCTTCCAAAAGACTAGCTCTTTAAGTAAACGTAAAACAATTTAATGACTTCGACAAAGATGTATGAATCCGCGGTTTCACTACTCGTCGACGGTGTACCTGACCGGCATGCCACTATGTCTACTACACATATGCTTGAGTACGTGGTCTTTGTGCTGTGCTCGATGGTTAAGTACAATAAAAGCAGCAGAATCGCCTCGCCTGACCGCACTCGTATTTAATATGGCGTTTAAGGTGGTGGGCATGTTTGTACGTCTTGCCACAACGCTCACACCTATTCACCCAAAATGGAATCGGCGTTGTTTCTGATTCGTATGCTGAATAAGTCTTGAGATTACAGATGGGTATTAAGTAGCAATCGTCTGAAATCGAAGAAGATCGTGATGGTTAGCTAAGGGACGGCGTGGGATAATTATACTAGAACTTGATGCTTCCAATACTTCAAATAAAGTAGATAGGGACGAGAACTTGTTCTGAGATTGAGTACAGAAATAGAATTGAAAAAACGATATCTTTAAGATAAAGGTTAGTCTATAAACGTACCTGCTTTGGTTTTGATTTAAAACTTGTTAAAAATTTCTTAAGCTTCGCATTAAAAGAAGTACATAAGGTTCGTAGTTATTACGTCATGCTACAAAATTTTATACTTTTACATTTTAAGGTAACATTTTCATTTATTAACATAATATACAGAATCAAAAATTTATTTTATATTTACAGTTTTTTTATGAAGTCACCGTGTCTACGAGAATTCGCCCTAAGTACATCTATTACATTTGTATAAAGCGTAATCTTCTACCAGGTACCAATTCACAATACAAGGAATTTTAGAAAATAATTCGTTACCATCATTCAAATTTAAATACAGGACTAAACATTCTTTAAAAAAATGTTTGCTCATAAAAATTATTTTAATTCAAATACAAAAACTTTATATCCCTGGTAGAAGCTTAACGGTAATTTAGCTAAATTACCGTTAAGTTTGTAAAATTAATAATTAACATTTTCAGATAAAAATATTCTTTATTTTTCTTTTGAAAAATATGAAGTAATTTATATTGTTAGCCCGATAAAATCATATCATCTTTTTATATAAACTACTCAATAAACCTTGTCTTGTATTAATCAAAGAACTGCCAAAAAATTCTTAAATTATTCATATTGTCTTAATTTCTTTTTTAATTTTTAAATTCATAAGTAATAATCGAGAACTTCCACAATTGCATTCAGACGGTGTAAAAATTAACATCCTGCCCCTTGTGGCACCTGATTATGTGATTCTTCATGTCGCTCTTGTGCTTGCAGCGTTGGGGACAGTAGTAGCAGCAGAATCGCGGTGGCTTGCCACATTCAAATTCAATGTGGCGTTTCAAATGGTGAGCGTGTTTGTAAGATTTGCCACAGCGCTCGCACCTGTTCATCCAATACAGAATCGTTGTAGTGTTCGATTCTTGCGTTGGATTGGACTCAAGATCGTAGTTTGATACGTAGTAAAACTCGCCTGAAATTGAAGAAAATCGAGGTGGTTAACTAAGGGACCGCATGGGATGTTCATAGTATTTGATGCTTGCAATGCTTGGAGCGAAAAAAATTAGGATGAGTACTTGTTTTTAGCTTGAGTGAATAAATTTAATTGTTAGAGTTCGAACGTTACGAGTGGTCAAAAATACTAAGGCAAATGATCTTCTATGGACGTAGTACACAAGGAAAATAAGTGTTAATTATCAACATATTATTATAGTTTCATTAAAATATATTATAACCTAGAAGGAAACATAACATAACAGACACTAATATCCTCTGGGGGGATGCAACTTCAAAAATATATGAAAAAAGGAGACTTAGGGTTCTCAATTATTATTGTGTGATATTATATACACTTTTAATTTCAAGATAACATTTGTCTTTATTAACATCATGTACAGAATCAAAAATTTATTTTATATTTACAGTTTTTTATCAAGTCAATAGAGCTAGAAGAGCTCACGATAAGTACATCTACAAAAATCGCTTTAATGAGCAATTTTGATGAATTAAAACTATAAGTTTTCATCATAAAGTACTTTTATAAATCATATATTTGTATAAAGCGTAATCTTCTGCCGTAGGTAACAATCTGATACTGCTCTGAAACAAATACTGAATAAAATATATTTTGATATCTTAAAAGTTTATTGAAGATTAACTCGTTTGGATAAAATCACATTGTGTAACTTAAGATTTGTCTACCTTTTAACGTTTAAAACGTAAATTATGTGACAAAGTATACATCAGAAAGACAATTCCTATAAGAAATATTAAAATAATGAATTTTTAATACAAGGAATAATACCAAAAATTTCAGAAAATAATTTTCTGCCATAATATGATTCGAATTTAAGTACAAAATTAATCAGTCTTAAAAGAAAGTATGCTTACAGGAGTTATTTTAATTTGGATACAATCCTTTAATATTGCATACTTTCTTAAAATCAATCGTTAACGCTGATATAACGATTTATAATTTTAGACTAAAATATTCTCTATTCTTTTCCTTGTAACTCATAAAATTTATAAAGTAATTTATAATTCTATTCTAATAAAATATTTTAAAAATCTTTTAGATAGTTTTGATTGATATCAGTCCTTTATAAAAACTATCTAATAAAACTGCCTAAAATAACAACCACAATTTTCAAATTACCATAAATCTCAACCGTCTACGCATCACTTATAATCAATAAGAATTTTCAATAATTAAAAAGATACTTTTATGTTTTTAGAACCCACAAATTCACGAGCAGTAATCGCAAGCCTTCACAGCCCCATTCAGACGGTGTAGAAGTTAACGTCATGTCCCTTGTGGCACCTGAGTATGTGATTCTTCATGTCGTTCTTGTGCTTACAGCGCTGAGGGCAGTAGTAGCAGCAGAAACGCGGTGGCTTGCCGCACTCGAACTTGATGTGACGCTTAAGGTTCGTGTTGTGTTTATACGTCTTGCCGCATTGCTGACAAGTGTTTCTACCCACGCCCGTTGAGGTTCTCTGGTACGGCTGACGCTGCTGGTAATGAGCTAGGCCATCGTAGTTGTTGATGCGCAGCCGAGTATAGTAACCTGCAACTGGTTTATTAATCACTGAATTAGTGATATGGAGCATTGGATGGTTAATTTGATTGAGTGTATTTTGGCGAGATTGAGAATTGCGAAAGATGAAGTTTACATTTAAATTGGCGGAAATGGTGAAGGTTGGAGTTTATCAGGAGATTGGTTTAAATTGTTTTATTAGCAGCTAAAATTAATAAAGATAACGTGGGAGTCGTGTTATCGAAGCCCAATGCTGATTCAGTGATGAAGTAATTCCTTGAAATGCTATAGAAAATGAGTATTAAAAAAGTTTTGTGTGTAAACGTATGTGATGTTAAGAAAGCTGATTCAGGTCTGGACTTTGACGCACTTTCTGAATTAGCACAACATTGAGCAATAAAAAATTAAAAATAAATTAAAAACTGCTTGAGTTATCTACAAAGTAATAATGTAGAGAAATAATGTAGATAATTTAGAGAGGTTACTTAAAAAAAATACACAACCTTTTGTTAATAATCACTCTGTACCAAAACCGTTAAAAAAAATCTAATTTTAAGTCCTAAACCACCAGTAAAAAGACCAATTTAAGTAAAATAATAGTTATTAATTCTTTATTATTATTAATTCTGCATTTGTTTTTTTACTTTGTGACAAAGCCTCTTTATTCGAGTTATCTGTAACAAACAAAAAAAAACTAGAAAGTCGATCGTCACAAAATTTTACAACACTTCTCTGTGTTAACTCATAAAGTTCTTTCTTTTTCGACATTTTAATCACTTCAAGTTACTTGTCGTTCACATTATACTTGATATCGGAATTCTTGTGCTTCTGAAGAATATGGCACATCATATTATACTTGCGGGCGCTCCGATGCGGACAATAGTAGCAGGAAAAGCGTGGCTTTTGCTGACACTCGTTGCGCTGATGGCTGGATAGATGCTTGTAGTGTTTGTAGGCCTTACCGCATTGGTGGCAGACGTTATTCTGAGTCGTAGAGGATGGAGGTTCACTAATTTGGTGTTGCTGTATCTGTGTCTGCGATGCTTGAATAAATTCTACATTTAGTTGTTGCTGTTTCGATGACTGTACCATGTATGAAGATTTAGCGCTTTCCTGTGGATTTGGTATGTATAAAGGATCAACATTTTGTTGCTGCTGTTGTTGTGCATGTGGCTTCGTCATGAACACGGGATCAGCGATCAATTGCTGCTGCGGCTGATGCAGTGATTGCGGATTGTAGGGGGTGTCGAAGGGTACTAATAACACTTCGAAATCTGAAAATAAGAATCATGGGGGATTAGTTGGAGAAAGATTTAAGATTAAGTTTGTTTGGACATGATGTACGAAAAAGTGGAAATGTGTCATGAGATGATTGAATACATTGAAAAGAAATATTAAACATAAACCAATAACAAATAATTTTGATATTATTAGCCTTCATTGGTACAATTATTCTTGATTATAACGGATTGTTTGATCCTATTGTTCGATTCTAGTATCAATTTCTAATATGACATTTATTTGCATGTCTTAATTAGTTGTGGATGTGGATAGATTATGGAATGAAAAAAAAAATAATATCAATGTTAGAATCTGATAATTTACAAAAGTTATTGGTTATTTTTTAGTGAAACAAAACATTTATATTTTAAAAGAAAATAACATAAAATCGAATGAGGAGTAAGTCTGATGAAAATAAATTAAATAATATCATAAAAAAAGAAACTGTTTACTTTTATTTCAATATTTTTCTATAATTACCGCACAAAAATGCCTACATCTATTCTTCATTCTTCAATATTAAAGTAGTCAAATATCTTTAAAATTACAATAAATGTAAGAAGTTTACAACTTTGAAAAAAATCGTAGACATAAGTAAATATGTTTTAGTTTTATAATTCCATGTAAAATATTTATATAATTGCAACTCAAACTTAGAATTAAGCTTCTCATAGGTATTCTCATAGTAGATTATGTTTCTTTTCATCTTTCTTCAGTTCGTAGGATGATGAGTCCGACGATGCCTCGCATAATGACTGTCCCTGACGTGCTTACCGCAAAATTCACATGTCTTCTTACGGAATGGTCTGCTCTCACTCCCATGCACAAAACGTACATGACGTTTCACATGATGCTTTGTAGTAAAAGTTGCATGACAAATCGGACAAGATTTCGAATTTATCTCAAGTTTTTCAGCAGCTACAAAAACATTATCAAATTTTGAGATTAATGATTAGTTTAATCGTTCAAGTGTCAAGCTAGATGAATGCTATTTTACCGTGAATGTCTATTTGGTCTGTTGGAAGAGCTTGTTTGCTGACACCTGCAATACTGTATTTGAATGATAATGCTTTTTTTACGCCTATTTTTGGTGTATTACTTCCGGATAATGACATGCTGTCTAAAACAATGTTTAAATTATTTCTTGATATATTCTGAAATTTTTACATAGATAAGAACATTTTTTTTTAAATTTACCATCAGAATCAGAAGATAAATAGTCAGCTAGTGAACCATCGTTGATTTCTTCTTTCTCAAAACCAGTACTGGATTCTAAAAAAATGTTATCATTAATATCTATTACTAATGAAATATATTAATAATCAAAAGGTTTAATGTTGAAGCCTCACAAATTTAGAAAAACCTATGCTTATGTTCATTTTATAAAAGGAACTATTTCAAATAGACATAAATAGGAAATTATAATAACTTAATCGTTTATTAGTATTGAAATTTAAACTGATTCAAAAACTAAGATAAATCAATTTAATAATTTAAAAAATTGATGTCGTACTCTTTAAATAATAATTTAAAATTTTGATAAAAAATTAAAACTAAAGTTTAATATTCTAAAGATATTTTTACTTTTTGCGCTTAAGTGTGCTTTGCGATGCCTTATGTAATTGCTGCTTGGGATGAACTTGTAGCAGACATCACATTGCTGCATGCCCTGAATTATTTCTTTGTTATGCATGTAACGCTGATGTAGTCGTAAATATGTATTACTTTTAAACTCAACAAGGCATTTCATACATTTCGGTACGTTTGAATTTAATTTTCGAGCATCTGTAAGAAAATTACTTTTTAAGATTACAGAGAAATTAATTCT
Organism: Eupelmus urozonus; assembly: GCA_900480035.1. NCBI lineage: Eukaryota > Metazoa > Arthropoda > Insecta > Hymenoptera > Eupelmidae > Eupelmus > Eupelmus urozonus. The sequence continues at coordinate 48,323 of UELX01000399.1, read as the reverse complement.
TAAGATTACAGAGATTATCGAAGCGTAATAAAGAAGCAGATTGACATTTTACCTGATTTGTCTGATAGCTTCGTTGTTGGAGTTTGTACAGAGTTGCCTAGCAAATTTTCTTCCTCTGGTGATTCTTTTTTTATATCAATTATGTGTGCATCATGTTTAGGTAAGGAGATGCTGTCTGTAACAATGTATATAAATTATTTCTTCATTTTTTCTTGAAATTTAAAGATGATAAAATTCCTTTAATTTACCCTTAGAATCAGAAGATAAAATTTCTATCGATGAATCGATGTCAAATTCTTCTTTTACGATTAAAACACCTAGAATAAGAAAAATTCATTCTTTTTGATAGAGCTTAGAAGTAAAAAAATGCTAATGTTCATTTATGCAGCAGAAACTATTGGATAAAATTACATGCAAAAACATAAGTGCAATACCTTAAATATTTATTGTATAATAAAATTATAGGTGTGATAAAAGGATGATAAAAAAACTAAATTAATGGATTTTAAACTATATTAATTTAATGGATTTTAAAATTAAAGTAAAACCATAGTAAGAAAAACGGATCACATTATTATATAGAAACGGATCACAATTATTTATAACTTTTTTTTTCATAATGGCGTTTATGAATACATTACGAGATAAAAATAAGTGCTTCGGTATTAAATTTAATTAGGTAAAATGCTTTTTAAACCTAAGTAACAATAACCTATCAATAACTTATTATTATGCCTTGAAAAAGTTATTTTTTCTACAAATACTTAAGATAGGTTTTTTCGCATTGGTTTTCAACAAAGCATGTGTTTTTATTTCTAAACAGAAATGCATAAAACATATTTTTTGACATATTGTTCCTGTATAGCATTCCGTATAGTAAGTTAGTTACTTTATATACTAAAGAAAGAATTTTAGGTATTCTTACTCTGAAAGTGAGGAAAATAATTTTGCAGGAAAAAAAATAATAAGCAAAATTTAATTTTATATACTTAGTTAAAAAAATAGTATTTAGTTAAAGATATCACAACAAATATTTAGTTATCTGAGGTTGGTTCAGAATTAATTTTTAAAGTTTCATGATCTCTTTTTTCATATTTAAAGTGCCTGCGATGCAATGAACGTTTTGCACTTCCGAAGTACTTGCGGCATATAATGCAATAGTCCGGTCTTTTTTCATTGCTGTGAATGTAGCGTATATGGGTTTCTACATAACTTTCATACTTAAATGTGCGATTACAAATCGGACAAGTCGGTAAGATCGTCTTTGACATTTTAGTATCTGCAAAAGAATTATCGAATTTTGAGATTAATCTTAAATCAGATCTTGGAAGCATATATGGAAGAATGAAATTGATCTTTTATTACCAGGGATGTCTATTGAGTCTATAACTGGACCTGAAGATCGTGTTTTGACGCCTCTAGAACGTGGCTTGTCGGACGATGTTTCTTTTGACTCTACCACAGGTTTATCATTTTCAGGTAAAAATGTGTTATCTAAAAGAATGATTTAATTATTTCTTTATTTTCTCTTACTTTGCTAGGCAGTTAAAAGAATTTTCTGATTTACCTTTACAATCAGAAGACAAAATTTCTATAGTTGAATGAATATCAATTTCTTCTTTCACAATACAAGAGTTATGATTAAGAATTAAATATTCTGAAAAAAAATGAAAAATATAAATTTATATTATTTTTTATACTAAGAACAGCATTTTAAACACATTAAAAATAAAAATCAATTTTGGAAATTTGTAAAATATAGAGCAATAGTTCTCATTTATTAGAAATGACCGCTATAATCTCACGAAGCAAATACAGTTCATTAGATATTGGATGCTAATATATCAATTATATATTTTTGTTTATTCGAATTAAGTAAATAAATAAACGTAATTAATAGTAAGTTAACGTAGTAAGTTTATCGAATGCACACAAGAAGATTTTTGAGTAAAAATTAATGAAATATCACGGTGAGTCTGGACCGGGCTGCAGCAACCCTAAAAATTATGGATATCACGGTAAAAATTGTTTTGGGTAATGATTTTCATAATTTTTAGAGTTACTGCAACCCGTCCCAGCTTTACCATGATATTTCCTGTAATTTTTATTGAAAAATTTTCTATTTTATTCAATGAATTAAGCTGTTAAAAATTTATTAATTTATACCTAGTCGTAGTTAAATAAATTTTAACAAATTAATTCGCAGAAGATCGTCTTTGCTTAAATAAATAAAACTATAAACAATAGAATTATTACATTTTACGTATATTTTGCGGATATGTGAGTATTTAAACTATTTTATTGGAAGTATATTTTATATTTTAACGAAAAGAAGACAAGGTAATATCTTTGTATAAAAAATTATATTTCAAAATAAAACTCTGTAAAAATACATCTGTTCAATAAAAGTTATTTTAATATATTTTTTTTTTGCTATTTTTTAATGTTTGCCATTTTTAATTTATGTTTACGAACAGCGCAGAATCGCTTATGACTACCCAATGCTGAAGCCCCTAGATAGATTTCCGAACAGTATTCACAAGCGAATGTTTCTTTTAACTGATACGGTATATCACTTTTTATCCCTTGTCGTAATGCATTCACATCATTTTGAACCGTACTATCGAATCGTTGATATCTAAGTATAGAGTTGATTGGATCTGTAAAAAACAATAAAAAATTAGAACCAACCAGTCTTAATCAGAAATTATTCAAAAAAAATTTGTATAAGTTATATTGAGGCAATAGTTGTTAATGTATGCAGAGATCGATAATTAATATTATGGAGATTGATTTAGAAATTGCAGTAATTTCTTTTGTATGAAAATTTATTGGTAAAGCTCTTTTGATACATGATAATCAAAATCGTTTCTTAGTTTATAAAACTTGTAAGTTATCTTTGACCAATAAAAACCGTTTTATTATATTAAATATTATGATATTAAATTTAAATATTAAAAAAAGAAAGCTACAGTTCTTTCAACAAACTGTAAAGAATTTTTGTTGAAAAAACTAAATAAAAAATAGTTTGTATTGGCCAATAGTAACAATTATTAATTCACTTTTATAATACAACTTAAGTGATCAAAATACTGAAATCGTGCGAATTAAAGCATTTGTAATTTCCTCTTCTCTTCTTTTTCGTGGGATCTGCGATGCCTTGCATAATTTGAGCCACACATGATTTTACTGCACACCTCGCATTCTTTCATACTGCGACTGGATTTCGATTTACTTATAAAATTCACTTTTCTTTTACTCTTTTTTGGATGGTGTTCTTTCATATGATTCTGCAGACTCTCACGTGATGGAAGCTTTTCATGACAACTAGCGCAGATATATACGGATGGTACAGCGCAATTTGTTTCAGTGGGTGTCATAGATCGTGTCTCGGAAGGTGTCACTGAGCTATCTGAAATTGATATTGATTTAAGAATGCTTTGAATTCATGGTTAAAAAGAGGTTTTTCTTACCGTTAGTCTCTTCATCGCACTCGATTATTACGTCAGAGGAATTACTGTCATCTGATACTGGAATAAGAAGTTCTTCCTTTATGTGAGTCTGTTTTTTAATGAGAAGATACTCTACATCTGCAACAGACCAATCATAATGTCTTGACTCGTGTATTTTTAAATTTTGATAAGTTAAGTGAGATTTATAATGTTATTTTGAGCATAGTATTTTACAAGCTGGGAAAATGAACCAAGTGTACATAAAATTTCATAAGGGTGTTAATAAAACCTTATTTTTTTAGAAATGATGAATTAGTGAAACTGTAACATATGAAAGCAAGAAATTTACATTTATTATTAAAGAAGTAGACATAGGTATTTTTATAAGAGTGAATAGAGATTATTTTTAATTAATTTATTTACTTTTATCATCAAATACATTAATCTTCTTAAAACTTAGAGTTTATAAATTATTATTTATTTACTTCTAAATAACGAACACAATTATTTTTACAGAATTATTTTCAACATTAGAAAAATGTATGTATCATACACTTCTGCCTAGTTTACCCTGTATGAGCAACATTCGGGTTGATTACAAATCTTATTGTTACATTTTTATCAAATATTAGTCAACATTAATTTTAAGACCTTAATATCTAACTGTGCTTTAATAGAATTTTAAGAAAACCATCAAAAATGTAAATAGATGCAACTATCTATATAAAATAAATATATGTATTACTAGTAAATGTCCATATGATTTTAGTTATGGAATAAAATAGAACGAAAATAAAAACATATTTCTTATTCAGATAAATAAATTTAATTCAGCACCTTAGATTTATAACACCACCTTGGTGAACTATAAGATCAGTCATGAATATCCAAAATTTTATTTATAATTATTTAATAATTTTTTTGATATTGATAATAGAGTAATCATTATCGAGCCGATACCCAACTTTATCAATGTACGCCGACCAGACAACCAGTCACATAGTTTAGTCGATATATTTTCCATCAAGACAATACTTCACAACAAGTAAAGTAGTGTTCCTTACAGGTTCCTCAAAAAGTTTTTTCAACTTTCACACCACAAACCGGGATTCTGGTTTTCAAAACCTATTCACTAAGCCTATCCTCCTTACACCCTCAGACTTGACATCATGCAACCACAAAAATCGACATCCATTCTCAATCAGCACTCGCTCGTCCCTCACACTCAAAATCATCTCTCACTCAATCTGGTATGCATCGAAAATCGATCCGGCGCCTTCTAAAGCTCAAAAAATTTCCCGTTGTCATATAGATCAACATATCCAACAGCATCGTTAGGATGCTTGTTGCGCACGTGATTGTAGACGTTGAAGGTGCGTTTGCTGACGAACCTGCAGTACCTGCACCCGAAGCGCGGCGTCTGCAGGCACACGTATTTCAGATGCTGGGTGAGGTTGTCCTGACGATTGTAGACACTCGGACAGTTAGGGCAAGGATACCTCTCGCCTGACCTAGTGCGTATACGTCGTCGTTTCGGTCGGTCAGGTCGTTCGATGTCTTCGTTGGCGATGGGAACCGGATGGTCAGCTTGAACTTCGAGTTCTTCCTCGGGTTCGACCTTCAAGATGTTCTGCGGGTCGACGAATGTGAAGTCGGCCCTCCAGTCTGGAATTGAAAGGAGAAAGGTTGTGCGTTAGTTTGGATGAATTTGGGCTTTTGAGATTTTCATGCAATGTGGTTATTTCTTTTTGAAAAGCGGGGGTGTTAAGAAAATGAGTTTTTGTCGGGTTTGTATATAAAATTTTATTATCTTCTCTCTATTTATTTACATTATTTTATATACCACTATCTTTTTTTAACGAAAATCAGCTAGATTCTCGTGACACCATATTAAACAATGTACATCAACAAATCTAAATAAGGTAACATCTTTACTTCAGTGTTACAGTGATATGAAAATTTATCACAGTGTACTTGGTATAAGTAAATTAACATACTACTAAAAGAATCACAGATTTGTGTTACTACTACAAATTAGAAAGATTAAGTTACTTAACATTATTATTTCTATCACTAACACATTTCTTATTCTTAAAGTATTTCATTCTAATAACGAATTTTTTTAAACAATACCCTGCTTTACCGTTTATTAACAATACTTAATCTAAGTGTTACTAATACCATCAAAAACATTGCTCGCGCACCTGAACAATGTAATTCTTAAAAGAAAAAGAAAAAAAAATCGACACGTGCCAATTCCTTAGCCAACAACTTTGTCTTACTGTACATAACTTAACAAGAAAAAAAAGAAAACAATAGAATCACAGAGAACAACGGAATAACGATTCACTTGTCGTCAAAGTAGAACTCGTGCTTGGCGCCGTTATGCACCCTGATGACGTGCTTACTCGTGTCGCTCTTGTGCTTGCTGCGATAGGGACAGTAGGTACAGCAAAACCTCGGCTGTAGTCCGCACTCGAGCTTGCGGTGACGATCGAGGTTGCGAGCGTGTTTGTAAGACTTGCCGCAGCGCTCGCAAAAGTTAACTTTCTGACTGGGCCTGAAAAACTCGACGTACGGCTGCGCCAGGTAACCTGAAAGTTATAGCGAAGGCGGGGCTTAATTCGTCTTCTCGATGGAGGTGATATCGCTATGTAGCTTTGGGAACTGCAGCTAGATCAACTACACGGTTCAAGTGTGGACAGACGAATGAGACGATCGGTAAGGGTGACGATTGGAATGGTGGGGAAGCGACGTTTATTGTTTGTGTTATGGTTTTTCTATTGGACATGCCGAGTTGCAGATTGTAATGTACAATGGATAAGCTGTTGTGATTGAACGTTTGTGGAGATTTCGGCTTATTTACAGTTTATTTTTTATGATGATATAATATTTATCAATGGTGTTATTATTTATGAAGACGGCTTAATTAATCGCATTAGTTTGTCTTAATCTACATCATATGATTTATAGAAATTCAAAGTTTCTTTTTGGTGAAGCTAAGCTAAAAAATATGATTTTTTAAGAATCCTTTGACTATATAAATACTAATTTAAGTCTTTTTCTTTTACTATTTCTTAGCAAGAGATTAAGGTATCTCTAACAGTTCTAAGTAACAGTAAAAAAGTATTAATAATTCCTTGCCTACTAACTATCGAAACAAGATTTTTACAATTTAAAATATTATGTCCGAATTTCTGTTAGAACTACCTAAATATTCGATGCGTTCATGAATATTGAATATTTTGCCACAAAAATCTTAACCTGTATCCTTTAATTCGTCGCTTATCGAATAACAGATTCACCTCAATATAATCTTTACAAAACTAAATTAACCATTAGTTATCAATAAAGAATTAGTGGAAATTTTCACTAATTGGTCTCAAAGGTTTTACAATCTACTGAATGATAAAATTTGATTTGATTTGATTTGATTTGATAAATTCAATGACAAAATTTAAATTAAATAGTAAATACATTTAATTTTAAACAATAACAAACTGGTGTTTATATTTCTCAGTTGCAGTATTTAATAATATAAAAAACCAAATATGCACTAACCATTTAAGGATTATCACCGACTTAAATTTAGAAATTAAGAAAGTACTCTGCAATTACCCAAACTTTACGGAAAAAAAAGAATGACTCGAGCCTCAAACCGCTTGGTAGTCAACGACATCGCCGACCTTTAGCTCCTTGTGCATTCGTCGTTGGTGTGTGTATACACTGGACATACGTTTGCATCGATAGTTACAGTAAGGACAGCCAAATCGCGCCGGCTTGTTACATTCAAATTTGAGATGACGTTTCAGGCTGAAGAAGCACATGTATGTCCTGCTGCATTGAGGACACACGTTGGGAGTTGTTATTCCGTTAGCTCGTTCGAAACTCTTTCTCGGCTGGATGTTTAAGGGATTCTCCTCGTAGGAGTTGTTCAACCACTGATCCGCCAGATCTGTAATGGAAAATATGGATGGTTAGAGATGCAGTATTTATGGTTGGATTGTTAATAACGCGTCATTGTGTTGTGAAAATGTATTGAATCAACGTTGAAAACTTGCGTGTATGGTGAAAATAGTCTTCATTCTTCAAATAAGTTTCATAGGGAATAAATGTAAAATTCATAATTTCTTTATGGAATTTAAATATTTATTGAAGACCTTTTTATATACATACACTTTGAAGTTGTATATTTAATATTGTTTACAATTTTCTTTATACAAATATGTATATTCGCGAGTATTCGATGTTAGCTTCACAAATAATTTTTTAACAAAATTAAGTATAACGAAGTTATTCTTTATTATTTGCTCTTATATTATAGGTAAATGCTGAAAGGGATGCAAAAATTCTTATTTATGTTAGGCAAGTAAAAAATCACCTATAGATTGATAAAAAGTGACTTGGGGTTTCTCAAATTTTTAATACAAAATTTGTTGTATTACTTATATATTGTGAACATTTTACATGTCATAAACATTTAAAGGTATATTTAAAAATTTTAATATTATATTGTTAGATTACAAAATTACATATTGCTAAGGATCGCACATTATTACATTTTTTATCTTTAATAGTTACCCAAAAATAAATTAATATTAAAACAATATGGCTCGTTGAGGTAATACAGTAGCTTAAAAGTAAGCAGTCTTTGTTTAAAATATATAAACATAACTATCAAAAAATAATCTATAAAATGTTTTATAGATTATGAATATTCTGAAGTTATCATTCTGGAAAAGTCAATGGTACTATTTTTAGGTAAACAGCTGAAACATTACAAAAATGTACAATGTGCTATACAAAAATTCAACATCTAATCAAACAACCACATTATTGTAAAAAATACTTAGACAAATAAATAAAAACTAAAACAAATATCTAACCAAGTACAACCATTATCAATTCCCACACAATCAATTCAGTACGAAATTTCATTCACGCTCGAAACACAAGTAGGTTCGTCCCTCGTTCTTCTTCTCAGCGCGCACTCCTGCGGCGTCACCAGATTATTGGAGTCTTCCAAATCTATATACCCGACTTTCTCATTCGGATGCTTACTGCGCACGTGACCGTAAACGTTATAGGTCCTCTTGGTAACATAGTTACAGTAGGGGCACTTGAACCTCGGTTTCTGGAAGCACACGTATTTGAGATGCTGCGTAAGGTTGTCACTACGATTGTACACGCTCGAGCAATTCGGGCAGGGATAGGACTTTTCGCTGGCGTTTTTATCCGTGCTTTTGTTCTTCGTTGTCTTGGTAGTAGCCGCATTGTTGGCAGGCCGCTGCTTTTGGATGCTACGTTCGAACGAGTCGAACGTCACCTGAGCGTCGCTGAAGTCCAGGTTGAGGTTGAGCCTGAGCTGGTCCATGTCCGAGAAGGGAAAAAGATCCCAGTCTGAAACGAGCAAGGAAGAGGTCGGTGGGTTAGTTGGTGGACGGGGTTCTAATGGGGTTATGCGGTTACAGGTGGCATGCGAAGAAGTTTTTGGTTTTGTACTACAACAATTGGCAACGAACAATAAGAAACATATGGATGCTGAAAGAATGTAACTACGAAAACAACGTTCAAAAGTGCATCTGGAGTGCGTCAAAAGTTGGGTAGAATAGTGGTGTTAACATTCGTCAGTATATAGGTCAGTGAAGAATTTAAACAATTAAATCTGTAAAAGTTAAAGCAGTATTTGAAAAGATAATTATTTTCATTCGTTAATTAAAGGTAAATGTTTTTCTTTCTTTTGGGAAGAGACAACAAATTGTTAAAGATCTAAATAATTAATCGCCTAAAACATATTTTTAATCTCTCAAACTTAATAAATGTATTGTATATTTCATTAATTAATACAAATGACAACCTACGTTACAAAAAGTCTGTTAGATTCGATTAACTATTTAAGCCTTTAACTTATTTATTATATAATTAATTATTCTTTATTTATACTATTTAAGAAACATAACTATTTTGGACGCACATAGATCCAATACCTTCAATTTACATTAATGTATGCAATACATAAACTTCGTACAATATACAATGTTTAAATCTGTGCTAATTACATAAAAACTGTATATCACATTAATTATTTGTTTATTTTTTAAGGTAACTTGATAATGTATATTTACATATTCATAAATAATAGAAAATTCAGGTTATACAAAAAATACCATCGGATTAAGAAAATATTTTGCTAAACAGTTGTTATGATTGTAATAGTTAACTCTTTGTAGCACACATTTTTCTATAAAAAATTACAGTTTTTTTTTATATGTTTGTTTGTTAACAATAAACAATATTTGTTCAAGCTTAGTAAAATTTTTTTTCATGTCCCAATATCTGAAGAATTGAAAAAATGCAAAAAACCGAGCCTAAATCTGTTAACTAAAGGATAACTTATAAAAAAGCGATTAAATCAAATCAGGGGTTACCGCTGTGTTTTAAAGGGTTAAACTAAGCTAAAATAGTTATACTGAAAACGTTTTTTTGTAACAATATATTGCTAATTTTCAGGCTGTGAAAGTAAGCATTAAATTCTGCGGCTTACTGTAAAAACCAAATAAATCACATATTCATGTTTTCAAAAAATTGAAATTTTAATGTTTAAGAGCGCGGCCGAGATTAGATGTGCTAAATACTAGTATTTACCACTATAAAAGTGCTTATAACTTTAATGTATATCTTTTTGTCTTGTTTCAAACTAATCAAATATTTAATCATCGATCGATCCTTACAAAAGAGACTCAATGTTCTTCCAGATTCCAGTACAGTACAGTACAGCCTTATAAGCTCTAATAATAAGAGACTTAAAAGGGCTTAAATACAGAAAAAAAAAAAAAAATAATAATAAATAAATATTTGTAATTAGATTTAAAGAATATCAAATAAAATAGATTGAATTGAGCTTATGTTTCTACTTTTAAGGTTATAAATCTATTAATGCGATAATCATTTAACATATTTTGGGCAGATTATGGTGAATTCGGAGCATATTATGATAATATATCTGGGCAGATTTTATTAAAATGTCTGAGCACTAGGTAGTCAGCAGGCTAGAAAATATGGTTAATTTTCTATCATGGTTGATTTAAAAAACAACTATTATCATAAAATATTAGTAATAATTTATGAAAGCATGTAGCTAAAACGTACTTTATTTTAATCACTTTATTATTTGTTATTATTTGTCATCTCTTTATATTCTTCCATATTAAACGGAAAAGTTAATTTTTTATGACAATTCTTGATAATTATTAATTTAACTGCTTTTTATTAAATAATAAAATTTTACTCATTTAAATTGTAGCGAACTCATCCATAAATTTGAAAAGTGATTAGTAAATAGATATACCAGCTGAGAGCCCATATAATATCATTATATATTATAAAGTACTGAATTTTCGATAGTTTTATAAATTGTAGATTAAATAGGAATTCTAAAGTCTTCTACAAGCGGTATAAACTCAATTATAAAAAAAATAGACTTATTAGGTTTTAATAGGAAGCCACAAAATTGATTGCTAACAATTATGTAATATTCATCAAACGTTTAAATGCTAATATTAAAATTTTTTCCTTTATATTTATTCTAAATCATAAAAATATGTTTTCTTCATAGATATTTAGAAAAATTTTCTTTATTTATTACGCTATGGAAAGTAATTAAAAATATAACAAAAATATGTCTTAACGAGACGTTGTAATTATATGCCATTTTGGCTATATTTTCAGGTTTCTGATGTAATTATTAGTCTAATATTTGATCTTACAAAACCCAACGTTACCTCCTTACAATAGCTAAGGAGCTCAGCTCATCATATGCTTAGTACAATATATACATCAAAAATGTAAAAAGTGTTTCAAACCGCATAGTGAAAAAGAATTTATTCAGGAAATTAGGCGGTTTTATATTTTTAAGTTTTTGTTAAATTATTGGTTTTAAAACGAATCTAATGGCTTCCTCTTAGTAGCGATAGCTAAGGGGCTCAGTTTATAAAATAAGTTTACAATTATTTCAATACAAACAAAATTAGTGCATCAATTATAAATGTGATATCGTAAATTGAAAAAGTATGATTTCTCATATAAAAAACTTACATTACTAAATCATATGTAAATGTAAGATTAATTAAAAATCTTTAATTGCACCATTTTAATTTCTTCTGTCACAAGTGTGATAATTTTACTTTCTGAAAATTGAAAGCAGCACAAACTAAACGAGTGCAATATAATACCTTCCATAATTATACCACAAAAAGTAATAAAATGTAGTTTGAATTTTTAACTATAGTGTTGATAAGTACTACAATATACCTAAAATAATAAGTCTTTAAAATCATCTTAGTATAGAAAAAAATATTTTCATCGAATTCATCCTCTTATCAGTCATAATCTATCATTCACTAATCCACTTTCCAAAGTATCTTCATCCCAAAATGCTCACTTCCGCGGTAGGCAGGTCGAGAACATCGACATAGTAGACCCTCTCGCCCTGGTGATACTCCCTGACATGTCTATATGTGTGTGAGGTCTTCTTGCTTTTGAATTCGCAATAGGGACACTTAAATCTAGGTCCCTGGCCACACTCGTAGCGCAAATGCCTGGTCAGGCAACCCTTTCTCATAAAACCGGCTGGACACTGGTGACACAAGAACTTTTTGCCCTCGCGTGATCTTCGATTTGCCATTTGCGGGTTTGGTTTTGGCTTTTTTGGCTCTTGGTTCATATTGATGAGTGAATCGTCAACTTCCACGTAGTAAAAATCGACGATGTCTGCAACAAAACAAAGGTGATTGATTAGAGAAAAATGTTATTTTTTTGGCTTAAAAGGTCTAAGTTGGAATTTTTTTAGTTAAGTATTTTGATTAAAGTAATAGAGTATCACTATACATCTAGTAAAATTTGGTTTGACCTTTACCATTATTATAAGTCTTATCCAGTTGCAAGTGTAAATACTGATTGTAGTGAAAACGTAATGAAAAAGGATAAGTTTCTTATGTAGAAAAGATCCGTTTCAATACATGCTTTCCATTACAAATCAAAAGATGTTCTACAATTTTTTTTTAATGTACAGTATTTATTAAAAAATAAAAACAACAAAAAAATATTATATGTTTTCATTTTATTTAGTTTAATAACAGTTTTAATAGTACAATTGTGTAACGCAGGTGATATTTAAAAATGATGATCGAAAGAATAAATTATGATCTACTTTTACAGCATATCACAAAATACAAATTTCAGTGCTATTCAAGCATACGTGGAATAATAGAACAATATTATTCTTAATGTAGAATATTTTTAGTCAAATCAAAATAATAAAAAATAACTCAAAAAATCATTACTTAGTCCGGTTAAAATTTAAAAACATTTATACGCTTATCCACAAGAAAAATATTTTTAATATTGTTTATCTTATTTTATGATACGAGTTTTCTATAAAAAATGTATATACAATTTATTTGCTTCAAATCAATAGCCTGATTTGAAAATTTGTTTACATTTATGCAGTGTACTGTGAATACACAGTATTCACTATATTTATAAGATAAAAGAAATCAAAATCTTTTTTTAATATACTAATAAATGTTTATTAAATTTAAAATATATTTATACTAAAATCTTAATTTTGGTTGAAAAAATATCCAATAGATATTACTGCTTATTACTATTACGTTGTACTAAATTGTAAAGAATTTAAGCTTTTATATAAATTACTTAAATCTTGCAGTTGCTTAAAGTAGTTGTGTTGAATTATATAGTTTTTGATCATAAAATTAAAAAAATAAAGATTCGTATGATATTTTGAACAAAATTATTTGTTAATTTCAAGAATATTCTTGTAAATTTTAGATTAAATCACTGTCTTTATTTTTTAATATATATTTATTAAAAGTTCATTGGTTTTACCAAATTTTTTATCAATATAAAAATGCTGTATTGTAAAAAGTTCAAAAATATAAGAAATTTTAATTTTACAACACAATTAAAAGCAATCGGATTGAAAATTAATTGACAAAATTGTCATCTCGCAAAAACGAAAAATTCACCTCAAAGATATGATTTGGAGACATCTGAATCCCAAAATACGTGTTATCACTATTTTAAAGATAGTTTTTATCGGTTCAAAACCAATTACAGCCTCTAAAAATACACGTCTAATATTTTTTCATACTCTATCTACTAACAAAACCTCAGGAAAATTAAAATCAAATACCATCGTTACCTTATCGTGAGGGGTATCATTACATTGTACTCATACTTTATACAAAATCGACTAGTTTCATTGATTCAGATCTTTGTAATACAAGCGTCAGTCAGAATCAAAGATTAAAATTATTATAGTAGATAATATTTTAACAACGCATTTCAATTCATCATTTGGATATTTTCATTAATCTCTAAGACCGTTCAGTAAGTCAATACAGTAAACGACTTCATCCTTATGCGAGTGCCTAACATGATTGTATGTGTTATATCTCCATTTCGATCTGTAGTGACAGTAAGGACATTGAAATCTAGGTTGCTGGTAACAGGCGTATTTGATGTGCTGCTGTAGCCCTCGTTCGTAAGTAAATCTGCTTGGACAATTAGGACAAGAAAATTTCTTTTGTTCATCTCTGCAATTGTATGGGCCTCTTTTCATTCGTACGTTTTCGGACGATATCCAAGTGTCTTCCGTTTTTATCAAATGTAACTGGTTCCAAGCTAAAAATAAAAAAATGGATTCGTGTTAGTGTAGGTGGTTTATTATTTATGCTTTTACCGGACTTTTTAACATGCACACTTGAATGAATACTTTTTTCTGAAATCGGAAGCATAAGGAAGATACAAAATTAATCATAAGTAGCGATAAAAAATGGAGTCTTCATAATTTCCTTACAATTGTAACGTAACTTATAATTAATTAGTATTGATAGTTTAAAAACTTACAATTGGTAAAACAACAAGTAAATAGAAAAACACTTCTAATTTCGAGACAAACTACAAAAAAAAGATGCATTAAAATTATACAAAAGAATTTCTAAACAAAATATAATAATACCTATTTTTATAACTGATTAAAGCTACATGTAGATAATTTATAATAAATAACTTCTATTATATTTATCATAGTTACTTAGATATCTTTATTTCTACAAACGCTCATTTAAAAATATAAAAAACCACACTTCTTTTATATAAAAATATGTATACACAAGAAACATTTATAGATTAAATAGTTAATATAAAATTAGATGCATTTTTATAAATGAAAAATCACATTATATTAGATAATTTAATTTCAACAAAAACATTAATATTGTAATACTCGAAATAAAAATATTACAAATTCATTTCTTATGTAATTAAATTATACAACTTAGTTTTTATAAAAAAAAAAAAAAAAATAATAATAAAATGAATGGCTAACGCTGCAAGATTTAACAATTCACTCACATAAATGTAATAATAATAAAGAATTTAATCATAATTTGATCTGAAATACAATACACTGTAATTCGGAATATTATCATTAATCAAAAATATGCAAATGATTTTTGAGGTATCGTTGTCAGCTATTGATCATAACATAAGAACGGAAATCAAATTT
This sequence comes from Eupelmus urozonus, assembly GCA_900480035.1. NCBI lineage: Eukaryota > Metazoa > Arthropoda > Insecta > Hymenoptera > Eupelmidae > Eupelmus > Eupelmus urozonus. The sequence continues at coordinate 33,281 of UELX01000399.1, read as the reverse complement.
TTCTCTATGTTTTAAATATTTTTGTGATTTATTTCTAACTGGTTTCATTTTTGTGTACTTAATTAAACAAAGGATAAAGCATAGTTACAGCGAAAAAATTGAAACTAATTATAGATATAAAGTAATATTAAATGTTTGCCTTCAAAAAATTATTATTTGGTGAAAGTCTGACTAAAATAAATGATACGCTTATTATATCACATCACATAACTAACAAAAAAATTTCCAAAATTTATTTTAAACTCTCAGTTAGTCTTAAGCTTTCATAAATCAAGTATTATCGAATCAGTTTATAATCAATAAATATTAACCCTTCCCAATTAAAAAAAAAATCAAAATAATTTTTTAATATATACGCGTTTACTCTTATGATGAGCACGTACGTGTTTGTTCACGTCATTAGTCCACTTAGATTTATAATCACAATAAGGACAGCCAAAGCGCGGCTCCATACCGCACTCGGCTTTCAAATGACGTTTCAGGGAATGTTCATGAGCAAAACTGCTCACGCAGTACGGACAGGGGAACTTTTTTTTATGCCACATGTGCTTGCGCTTTTCCAGTACAGTTTTTTTAATCTTTTCCGTTCTTGAAATTAAGCTTTTTTCTGCCGGTTTTTTTGGAGAATCTAATATTAGATTGACTTGAGTAGTAGGTTCTTTGGTGTCTGCTGTGGATTCTACAGAAACGATATCGACGATGGGCTCATCTTTAATATCAATAGGTGTTTCGATAAATATATTCTCGTATGTTGGTTCATCTGAGTAGTTGATCTCGATTTCCTCGTCAAGTTCTTCAACATCGACGTAATCTGAAAAAAATTCAAATATTAATTAGATAGATTGTTTTGATATCCGATAGATTTCATTATTTCATGCAATAAAATTCTGCCGCTGTTTTCATTATCATTATTATTTTTATAATTAAATCTTTTATTGTTAGTTTAACACTTTTAGAAGGTAAAATATCAATTAAAAAAAAAAGAAAAATATATTAATACATGTGTAAACAATTATTTATTTAATTAATAATAATAATTTTACATTAATCACTTACTACAGTATTAAATAGTTTATTCAATTTAATTTACATGAACTAGAAATTTTTTTCATACGTAGATTAAAGAAAACTAATGCATATTGCTTCCAAAACAACAATATTTTGAATGCAAGTGATAAAAATTCAATATATATTTGTATTAAAATTAATGTAATCATGCATTCATTTTCTTTAAATATCCGTATCGAAACTTTTGCTCTTAGTACATCTATATTAAATATAATAAACAATTGAACAGAATAAAAGCAAATAACAGTTTTTTCTCAATCTATTTTTACTAATCTAATTAAGTCTTTTCTTATATCTATTTTTACTTTCTGAATAAAAATTTAAGGGTGATAAGCTGAAAATTATTGTTAACACTATTAAACATTTTATTCCCTAATCAGTTTTAAACAACCGGTCAGCTTTAACATTTTTGCTTATAATTGATCGATTTTAAATCCGCAAGATTGAACTATATTCATAATAAATTATATTTTCATTTCTATTGACATTTCTTGGTTACTCCTTACACTACGATTATACATTCATAATGAAATTCAGAATACACAGAATCTTTCTCGAATTTATTTACGTTTACAAATATATTAGTAAAATATTAATATTTCATTATGATTCTGATGACAAAATTATTCATTCAATTCTTTTCGACGTTTCCACTCTACTGTGATTTTGGTCAAACATACCGAGTACAAAATTATTTTTTTGGTGGCGAAAGGTTATGTAATCTTTACTATAATATATTAACATTTGATAAGGATTTTAATAAAACTAAGCAAAATTTATTTCAATTTGGTTTTCTCTTTGCTTATAATGTTACTTTTCCAGAATGTAGATTACGTATATGTTTGTTCACTTCGTTAGTCCATTTAGATTTGTAATCACAATATGGACAACTAAATTGTGGCTCTTGGCCGCACTCGAATTTCATATGATGATTAAGAAAATCTTCACGAGCAAAACTGTTCAAACAATACGGACAAGGAAACTTCTTCATATGTCGTTTCTGCTTTTCTGTTAGAGTACTTTTTATCCTTTCATTTGTTAAAAGTACAGTTTCCATCACAGGAGCATCTGGTGCATAGTTTACTAGTAGAGGAGTATTTTCGTTGATCTTTACTTTGGATTCTGTAGAAACAAGTCGAATCACTGGCTCCTCTTTAATATCAATAGGTGTTTCGATGGCTATAAATTCTGGTGGAATTTCAATCATATAATCAATTTTGGGTCGTACATAATCTGAAATAATAATAAATAATAGTTACAAAGATATTTTTGAAAATATGTAATAGATATTACTATTAGTGTTATATATACAGATTTTATTTTATTAAAGATTGTTAATGTAGTTTTATTTGAAAAGTTAGAATATATAAATCATTTACTATAAATCTATTTAGTGCAATTTACAGACTGCCTTGAACCTCTTATTCTTAAATTAGCATTTTTATAAGGTAAAATATTGATATTTATCAGTTAATAAAATAATAGTAATGTTATAAATACATACAAAAATCATTTATTAATAATAATAGTTTTACACTTATCATTTAGTACAGTTGCTACGCATTTGAAAAAGTAATATATATGAAGAATAACGCAATTAACATTTTTTTCTTCAATAATTGACTAGTAAATGAATATTACGCACGTAAAATTATTTGCGCTTTGAACTGTGTGCTAAGTTATCTTACTGATGGCAACTTATGTTGAAATTATTTATTAATCCCTACATTTCTCACTAATACAGAACAACTAATGAGCACTGCTGCTGCTGTTTAGGTGCCTTTTTTTAACTCTTTTAATCAAAATTTTGAGGGTTATAAGCCTAGACTAATTAAAAACGTAAATTGTAAATTGTAAATAGTAAATTGAAATTTTATTCGCTATTCAAGTAGTATAAATAAAAGTTTTCTTGCAAATTTTCACTTACGGTTGATAAATTTCAGATATACTTTATTCTAATATAATTTCTATCCTATTATTATTTATTGGTTTCACTCTGTTTCTTCATATAACATGATAAAAGTGAAAATAAGCACACAGTTATAATAATGAAAAAAAATTAACTCTAGCGAATATATTTTTGTCCAAGTATTTAAAAAAACTTATGATAAAACTGAGCAAAAATAATTTAATTTTTTTTCACCTATAATATTAAAAAAAACACAAAACACACTTCCAAAACTTTTTTATATTTGCTCAATTTTGATAATTTTTAAAATAATTTTAACCATGAAACAGATTGCTAAATCTTACCTAATATATTCTATCATTTTTATATAAGTGTATAAAATATTGTTTAATAATTAAACCATTGTTGTATGCCTTAATATTCTTATGTAAAAATATCATCTCACTAAGCAGTTAACTGCTATACTTTACAAAAATAATTAGTTATACCATGCTTTAATTCGGTTCTATGTAAAAATTTTCACAAAAGATATTTTTGCATGTACAAACATTCACAATACTAACAAATACTTTATAAATATATTATGTTACATATAAATTCGTATGATTTGTATTAATTGATGAATTACGTTTTTTATAAAATTATAAATACTTAAATGGTACATCTTTGTTATTGAATTATTGAAATTATATAAATCATGTTTTGTTTAAAATATATTTTAGTAACGCAAAGTATTAATCGATGAACTAACTAAAATATTTAACAGTGAATCTTTACTAATTCAAATTTTTTGGTAGAATTTCAGTAACTGGATTAAGAATTAAGTACATTTTACTAGACTATTATTCGTATAAAAAAATGACTTTACCAATGGCAAGCTGGAAGATCATAAATCTACAAAAAATATATTATTTATCATTATCAATTAAAAGATTTTTAATGCTTTTAAATAAGTGGATCATTAAGCGAAGGATCCAAAGTACTACGTCTGCCAGCTGTACAGGTTTCATTAGCATAGACATCAACGCAGTAGACCTTTTGACCTTCATGCTTGTTGCGCACGTGACTGTAGATGCTCGACGTCCACTTGGTCCTATAATTGCAGTAAGGGCACTGGAATCGTGGTTCCTGACCGCACTCGTATCTTAAATGTCTGGTTAATGAGCCTTTTTCCGAGAAACCGGTTGGACAATTTGGACAGGGAAAATTCTTCTCTTTTGTTGAGCCTGGAGTTCGAGGTTCAATTTTTCTAGGTTCAGGAGACTGAAAATTCAGATGAATCTTCGATAGCGACTTAAGCCAATCTGAAACAAAAACAAAATGAACATGTTAGTTTAGGATACTTTAGATCCAAATGGGGCAGAACTCTGATTTGTAGACTTTCTTTCCTTTAATAAATAGGATACCAATTGCTGAACGATTATGACATGCACCCTTTTTTGAAGGTAATAACAAATAATATGGTATCATGATAACTTCAGTTTTGTCAATAAAAAAGAAAAGGTATACAAGGAATGACTATTCTGTAGAATATTTTGTTTATAGATATAATTTTATCATATATGCTAAAAATCTAAAAATCAATTTCAAATATTTAATAATTTTAATATTTTAAAGTATGTTAACTCAAAACTAAAATAAAAATAGTAGAAACTTCAATTTTATCTTAATTCGATATTATATAAAATAAATAAGCTGATAAAATAACAAAAAAATTTAGTACTTAAAAAATAAAAAAAGATAAAAAAGAATAGATAGAATGATATTTATACAACAAAATAATTAATACAATTATACAAAAATAATAAATACAAAAAATTGTTTCTACTACAATAATCTAAGTAAATGTAATTACTTACATTACTACCAAACAAAGTTTAATAAAGGAGAAGAAGAGGAGTACAAACGTTTCAGGATCGTTGAAAGATTTTTGGTTATATTTCGTAATACCTTTTTTAAAAAATACAAAAAATTACAGTCTTTATTAATTAATAAATTTTACGCACATATACTCAAATATAAATAAGATGAAAAATTTGGACAAAAAATAACAAAAACAATAAGATTTAATTTTTTTTTAAATTTCAACTTACATCAGACTGTGTTAAAAGTATGAAGTAAAAATTCAAAAAAATATAAATACGCGGATTTATTCTTAACATTGTGTAGTTTGGGTAACACTGAATTTTTTCAAAAAATAAGAAAAAATCATTGTTTCATAAATGAATATTTATTGATTATATAATAAAATTTAATTTACAAACAAAACTTAATTTTTTCGAGAATAATTCAAATTACATTGTTGGTGAATATTATAACCCTATTACCACAAAATATATATAATAAATCAAATGTAAATACTCTATAATTAATTATACAAATGAATACGTTGCAATAATAGCCAAGAAAATGGCGCTAATTAAGTAACTAATTATTATGTTTTATAGAATCCATTCTACTTTTCGAACTGGTTTGCTTAAAACTAAAAGATTCAAACTTATCTACATTAATTCTTGAAAGAAAAGAAATAAAACACTATTCAATAATACCACTGTACTTGTTAATTAAGAATATTAAAAAATTCATTGGCTTGATAAAACTTTTTAAAAGTTTTTAACTATTTATAATAGCATACGTATAATCCATCGATTACACTTACTATTAGTTTGTAAGTTCAAAGTTCTAAAGCTTAAGTCAGTAGAAAATCGACGAGATTCTGCGCAGATTTTTCGGCTAACAAGTATTAAAATGGCGCATATCTAAAAATTCTGGAAATGCTTTGAACTGAATTTCTAGATAAATGTCATTTTAACGTTTATTGACCAGAAATTGTGTCCAGAATATGGTCAGTTTTCTACCAGGATAGATGTTTGTTGCGTAAGAACTAAGCCATAATAACTTTTGTAATTTTTTTGTGAACTATGGAATTGAGGAATGTATTTAATTCACGTAACGCTGAGAAAATACTGTGCGACCTGAAAAAAAATTGTTACAAATCGTTTTTTTTTCTTCTTAATAAGAACCCGTATAGGCTCTTTTTTGTTCATGAAAAATGATTGGAAAATAGAAAGCTTTGTATTGTATATTCAATTTTTCAAAACTTTATAAAATTTTAATTTATAAAATTTATAATATTTCCGCGTAGCAGGTATTTTTGTTTTGCTGCCCAAAAAGTGTTAAAAAAACATTTCATTCATTTTGTATACAACAAACACAAACTAACATTTAGCTTTTTTAGCTTTTTTATACACTAAAAGTTGAAAAAAGTAATTTTCTTTATTAGAAACATTTAGCTTTTTTATACACTAAAAGCTGAAAAAAGTAATTTTCTTTATTAGAAAATCTAATTATCCGTCAATTATTGTAAAATTTTGTAATATAAAGAGACTATTTTAAGTTTTTTATTTAATTTTTTATAGAAAGATTCTGTAAGAATATATCAAAATTACTTCTAATTTTTGTGCATTTCAAACACGTTTTAATTTAGTTTTTAAAATGTTTTATGTTGGAAGACGTAACTTATAATTTTTATATATTCCTTTATATTTCTTTTGAATCAATATTAATATAAAAAATATTTTTTGTAAAAATAACTAATAATAATGAACTTATAGCAGCTCTTTTAAATCAATCCACTTAATTTATATCAACCATAAAATTTTTTAATCACGATTGCGATTTTCATCAGTGTATGTCTCGTATTTTTATCCCTCGGCTTTTTCAAATTGATCCAGCAACTTCTTGTCAGACAACTTTGGCTTGACCATTCGACGTCGTCGTTTTCCGTTCTGCATAAGATCGATTGCGCAAACCTTCTTATACCTGTGCTTTCTTTTCACATGCGAGTTTACATTGGTTATCCACTTGGACTTATAGTCACAATAGGGGCACTTGAAGCGTGGTTCCTTGAAACACTCAAACTTGTTATGCTGTATCAATGTGCGATCATGACTGAAAGACTTGGAACACTTGTTGCAAACGTATGGTTTCTGCTTGGCGACTTTCTTATCTTTTTCGTTCTGATTTGGCAACTCTAAAAAGTCGATCGATTGACCACAATCGACGGATTTCTGTGGAATGTAGTCCTCATCGAAGTATAGACGGTTGGGAATGACTCGACGTTTGCCCAGACGCCGCTCGTTAAATATTCTGAGCTGCTCGGTTTGATAATTTCTAGACAATGACTGAATCTTTTTGTGCTCGTAAGGATTTTGATGCTCGTTCGGAGTTGCATCGAGAAGAAATTCACCGTTTTCACCATCGGGCAGCTCTTCTTTTATGCATATTTCATTGAGATAATAGTGACCTGCGAAAGAAAATGTAGTTGGTTAGATGGCATTAGTTGATGTCTCATGTGTATTATAATTTGGGAATTAAATGAAAAATGAATGTGCTTGCCCATACAGTTTTGGATCCACAAAGTTTGTATTCATGTTAAAAAATGCTACATTTTTTTTAATGAATGTTACACATGGTCATATAATGGGTACATGCTGTTTAAAAGCCGCATATAGCAGGACAATTATGAAGCTATGAAGGGTTATTAAATAAAAAAATATAATAATTTTTTACATTCAATAGAATGAGATATGTTAACACAACAAATAGTATTCAAAATAATTTGAATAATTATTTTTTCATACTCCGTGCGCAAAGCTTGATTTCGCGCACGCTCGAGCAATAAAGCGTATGCTAAATCTCGCTTTGTGCACGTCGTATCAAAAAATATGGTTCGATACATGAGCGAGGACGTGATCTCAACCGCGTGTGGTCTTTTCACCCTCACTACGCTCGGGTGCAAAAACCCACACGAGGCTGAAATCACTTTCTCACACTATGTAGTATCGAAATGTACTATTAGTCAACGCATACGGGCAGCAAAAAATTGTAACAAAAAATATCGTTATTTTAATCTTTTATTCAAAGGCAAATATAAATTTGAACACTTTTTGTCAATTTTTAACTTACTTAGTAACAATTCTTAAAGCAAGAATTTGGTTAACCTATTATTAATTGTTTTAGTATAATATAATTTTTGATTTATTTAAACATATGTATATTAAATTTGCAATTTTTTACATAAAATGTATATTTTTTTACATTTTTCATTAAATAGAACTCACACTGTAAAAAGGATATTTCACAATTTCATCATATTTATGCTACTTCGGAAGTTTTATTTCTCTTCGTACCTATCGGTATTGCGTACATTACAATTTTTGAAAATTAACTAAGTAATTTGTAAATTACTAAATATGGTACAAAAGACATCCGAAATTGCCTTAATTGCAAATGTCTTGTTTTTAAAAAACTTGACTTGTTTTTAAAAAGTAATCGCTTTCAATATTAAAAAAATTTTATTTTTACACTAAATTCATTCAAAAAGTACAGCGAAACAAACTAAAACAAAAACATTGAACAATGTTCTTCCATATTCATATTTTTTTATCCCTAATTACTCTTGTCTTTAACGTTACTTTTCGGTTTGTCCTTTCGTGGATATTTTCTCGGACGACCTACTTTTGTACCATATTTCGTCACGGTATAAAGTGGTACACCTAAATTCGGAACATAACTTCCTGAAGGCAACTGAGGAACATAGCCCATTGGTGTCAAAGTATAACTGGCTGGCTTGGACGAGTTATCAGACTGTGGTTGAATTAAAACTGGCTTCTGTTCTTGCGAGGGCTTTGGTTTAAGTATTGACTGAGTAGACGTAGAAGGTAATATGGGTGTCGTCACTGTCGGATCGAAAACTAGTACTGGCATTGAATTAGACATCATTGGCTTCGCTGGTTTTGGTAGTAGCTTGGGTAATGACTTTGTGGAAGTATGGCCACTTTTTTGTGTCTTAATAGTATACGTTTCTGGGACCTCCACAAATTCGGGGCACACTGTAGATTCAATATTCGTCGGCGACTGGTAACTTTGTTTTTGAGCACGTTGTTGCTGGTCTATTAATAATTGCACTTCAAAATCATTTGAAGTCTGTTGCTGAGTAATCTTGGAGCCCTTGATCACGTGAACGCCAGCCATAATGGGTTTGAAAACATTATAGAAGTCTGAAAAAAAAGGACGAAGTTAATTAGTTATTGCTGTATTAATATTTTTGTTAATTAGTCACACAGCAATTTGAGAACTATATAAGTTGTTAGTAAGTTTTACTGAGAACGTATAAAGTCTTTTTTAAATTATTAGGTGAAATTTATGATGGATGTTATTTAAAAACGCGGAAAGAACAAAAATATCGTAATGTTGTACTACAACTTAAGAAGCAATATTTTTGGAAAATAATATTTTGTTTAATAATTTAATAAATGTATAGTACAAATATCTATACAAATATAAAAAATACATTGTTATTTAAAAAATAATGTTAGATAATACATTAATACTTATTTGTTTGTTGGATTGAATTATTATTTTATCATAAAATATATAATACTTATTAAATATCTAATACCTCTTTATATAGATATTTGATATCAATAATAACAATTGTACAGTAAGAAGAATAAGGGATGGTGTAATGAATAAAATAATTCTTGACTGAGTAGTTATAACGATACTATAGTTTAGGTAATAGTTTATTTATAAATTGTTTCAGTATTTACACTATAAAAATACTCGAAAAGTAATACATAGCCTTTTATCATATATAATACAAGATGTTAATATTTGTCGAGTTTTAGAAAAATTACAACATATTACAAAAAATTCTTTAAACTTGAATTTTATTTTTAATAGCAAATAAATTAACATGATCTGCTAATTGATGTAATGTACATAGAGCATGAGTAAAAACTCTTATAAAATTTTTGAAGTTTAAGCAATCACATCAATTAAAAAGAATTTTAATTTTAGCGAACCAGTTAATTAAGAACAATGTAGTTTTAAGTAATAATATCATACAAACAAGGGATAAAATTAGATTAGACAGTTTGTTATGAAAATATTTTCAAAATTTAAAATGATAATTATTAAATCTATAAAAACTTAGAATATATACAAGAAAAACTATTTTGATTACTTAAATAAAATAATATTTTTCATATTTTTTTAGCACAGATAATTTGATATTATCTGATTTGATTATTCTTTTTGTATTCAGCTCATTATGGTTACATAGTTAACCAATTATTTTAAAAAATATTACAAATTCGATATTCTGAAATCAAATACTTATTTTATAGTATTTTACTTTTGGCACTAAAATATAATTAATGTAATTTAAATAAGTAAGATAAACGGCAAAAATGTTAGTCCTTATCATGAGACGCTATTTTATTAATTGTACCTCTGTCCCATAAAATATGTCACTTCTGAGACCATGAGACTTAATTTAATGAATGAATTAACATTTATTTACGATATAAGTGCGGTAAAGTAATTTTAACCTCGTGTGGACGTTTATGCACTTTGTTCGTGCGTATACGTCCACACGAGGTTAAAATCACTTTATCGCCCTTAATTTTTTAACACGGCGTGCGGAAAGCTTGTTTTAACGCACGCTTTTCCGACCGACCGTGCGAGAAAACGAACTTCCCGTACGCCGTGTGGAAATAGTAAATCTCAATACTAGTGCGAGAACGTGATTTCAGCCTCGTGTGGACATTAGCGCCGGAACGAAGCAATGATGAAAAGGCCACACGAGGTTGAAATCACTTCCTCGCTCATGTATCGAAGCGTATTTGTTTATACGACGTGCACAAAGCGAGATTTAGCATACGCTTTGTTGATCGAAAGTGCGTGAAGTCAAGCTATGCGCACGGAATATCAAAAATTATGTTTTAAAATAGATTAAATACGGGAAAAATACGAAATTAGAAAACAAAAAATCAACCAATTTTTCAAATGGCATTCAATGCTCAGTTTACACAAGTCTACGGAAACAGCGAAATTTACCTTTTGTGGATGAAAATTGGTATATCTGATGACGCATGTACGTTCGAAAAATTAATGAATAATATTTAGATTTTTGTTTTAATTCTATTTAATAATTATAGATTGCTTGTCTTAATTTGTAATAATCTGTCTCATTAATAGGTACCATTTTTTAAAGTGTCTCATAATTGGGCCATTTACTTTAATTATATAGTTTTAAATAAAATTTATTGAAAAGTTTAAAGTATTAAAATCATAAATGTACAATATTTTTATATTTTAAAAGCATTGAAGAATCAATTTATAAAAAATTATTTGATCCTGTACTAATATCAAATAATATCTGAAGGATACAAAGTCACTGTAAAAAAATAAAATTTTTCTTAACCCAAACTTTTAACTAAACAATAAATCGATAAAGAATTATATCTTGAACTTATTTTAACAAATTCTTAATAATCAAAAGCAATATTGTATCAAAATTTAAGGAATTGTTTTAAAATTCTTTTCTACAACCAAATCTCGAATTACGGTAGAAAAACGTTTCTTCATAAATAAACATAAATCAACGGCATAAGCTTCAATTATTATGCCGTTAAGAGTCAATTTTATTATCAGAAAAAAACTCCCATTCGAATCGAGATGCTCGTCTGCGATTTCAAAAAATGTTTTTGCGCAATAATACATCAACTACGTAGATTGATCTGGAAGGATGTAATCTCCTGACATGAGTTCTCACATTCGGCGAATGCTTGGTCCTATACTCGCAGTAGGGGCACTGGAACCTTGGCAGCTGGCCACACTGAAACTTGAGGTGGTTGTGCAAATTGTTTTTGCGGGTAAAGGTCGTAGAGCATCGGGGACACTGGAAGCGCAGCTCTAAAGATGCAATCGGTATATCCTGAACTGGTTGAAGCTGCTGAAATAATGGACCTGAAACAAAACCAGCAAGATGTTTTGTTAGTGAAGGTTAATTTTAGGTGATGTCAATCCATATCGGTACTGAAAGAACAGTTTCATTGACTTGAGGAGAAGAATTTATTGTATTATAAGATTTTTTTTTTTTAATACAAAATATATTTTTTAATTCTTATAAAATTTAGAGCAATTTTAGTCACGATCAATACATATTTTATCGATTTTGCCTATTTTTAAAAAACAATTGTAATTACATGATTTATGTGAATAATAAAACTTAAAATTTTTTGCGTAAAAAACGAAAAATTTTTAACTGTGTATCCCTTAGGGTAGAAAGATTATCGAGAAAACACTTTTGTTAAAGTTTACTAGAATTTTTTACTATAAGAAGAAACTGTTTTCTCAGCATCCATTTATTAGTTTTAGTCGATGAAACTGTAGATATAGAATTTGTTGTTCATGTATAATATATACGTTGCATTTAATTGTTAGTGTCAGCTATACGAACTAGTTGTTTTGTTAAACAATATGTACATACAAAATTGCTTTTGTAACACTTACTTTGTTCTAAAAAAAATTATAACAATTATCAAAAGCAATGAAATTAATAGTAGATTATAAGTTGTTTTGAAGTAGAAAATTATTAATTTATAAATAAAATGTTTGCTGATTTTAAACTCCATTGTTTTTTATTAACATAAGTTTTTGTTACAAATATAATTAAAATACTATATTACATAATATTATTCTAGAAACAATCTTAAAACAAATTTAAGTCGCCAAAATCTAGATTAAAAAAGGTTCTACACTAACGTCTGCACAGCAGTAAAATACCTTTCATAGAAATGCAGTATTTAATAAAATATATTTATTGGAATACTCGGTTGTAACCTTAAATATTATTTACATTATATTTTATATGAAGTTTTTAAGTATATTAAACTCATTTTTCTAATGTACTAGGTTCACATTTTTAATTCAATATTTTATTTACAACAATCAGTAAATTGTAATAATCTTAAGTAAAACTTAATAAAATGATGACTTTTTAAAGTACACACTAACTCGAAGAGCTTTTGCAAGTACAAATTAGACTTTGGCATGTCTTTTTATCGCTTACAATTTTGATTCTTTAAGGAAATAAAGTCTAATTTAACGTAGGTAACTTAAAATATTAAGGTACACTATCCTTATGACAACTAAAATTATATTTATTTTAAATAAAATTTAAATAATTTTTTTAGACTACCCAGTCTTAAGATAGTCTATTTAACACGAATAAAAGCATACTATAAATTATTCTTTCTTAAATTTCTTCTTTCTTAATAGAAAGGAAATACCTTCTAGATTACATAAAAATTAAAAAAACACAAACTTTCACGAAAACTTAAAATTTCTGTAATATCATTATAGAATTAAAAAAACAATCATTCATCTTTTTTGCATTTACAATCTTATTTAAATGAAAAAAAAACTACAGAAATCATCGAAGGTCACAAACTAAAAAGATAAATCAACGAGACCTCATGCAAAAGAGCTCGAATCATCCAACTCAAGATTTTGTAAAAAAAAAAAAAGTAATTTTCTCACTCTCGAACTTTCTCAATATCATCTCCCTCTCTTTCCAAAATCATGCAAAGTCCAGGCCGTGAGCACCTGAGCCACAGCCCAACTAAGCCAGCGGATCGAAGGCAGCCGGATAGCCCTGGGCGAACATGTGAGTTCTCTCGTGGTCGCGCAGGTGGTGCCGGTGCTTGAAACGTTTCTCACAATGCGAGCACTGGAAGCGCGGCCCGACGCCGCATTCCAGCCTCTGGTGCCTCAGCAGGTTGCACTTGTGCGTGTAGCTTCGCCCGCAGCGTTTGCAGCCGTAGGGTGGACCCACGTCTTCTTGACGACTCGCAGTGTTCTGCCAGTCTGGAACAGAGAAGAGAGAAATGCGTCTGGGTGATAGAGTCAAGATGGATCGCGGAGGCGTGAGCCTCGCCCGTGCGACGAGAAAGCTTCGTGAAGCGTGAGCTTGTCGCGGGGAAGTAGGTATGTCGACGAGGTAGTGACATTTGGGTATAGAGCCGGTCTCGAGTGAGTCTTCATTTAGCGGTTGAATGGAGATTCACTGCGATTGAGAAGTTTTATGTACAGTGAGGTAAATGTTGAAAACGTGCTTTGTTAAAGGTGAGCTTTGTGAGAGCTCTTGTCTTGATAGGTCGGCAATGACGTTTCCGAGTACAAATAAGATTTGGTAGTGGTATGAGTAGAACGAAAGATTCGTCCTGAATCTATAGATGAATTTTTAAATTTTATGGAGTCTGCAGTGATGCAGTGTATATTATTTTAGTATATTTTGATCGAAAAATATAAAATAAAAATTTCGAATTTGATTGTTTAAAAAAATATTTTTTATTGTATATAATTTTGAGGGTACGATTGTTGATAATAAGATTTCAAATTTGAATTTTACTTATTTTATTTAAAGAATTTGAACAAACCAATTGCAACATATTTTGTAAATGTTTTTTTAACAAATTTTGATTAATAAATCTTTTGAGTAAAAGCTCAACTTAAACAGTCATTACAAATAATTGATTGATAAAATATGTATAAACTTTAATTGCTTACAATGTTTAAAAATATATATTATTCGAATATATACGTATATTTTTCACAAATGTGAGGAATGGCAGTTTTTCAGTCTGATTTACTAGCAATTATGACTAGTTTCAATCATCTCCCTACATTCAACTATGATTATTTCCTTAGTAACTTATTACCTTTGTTCTTAAAGTTTTAATTGTTACAGTTTACGGTGTATCACCAGTGATTAATAAGCAACACCTTTTTTGATAATCACATTTACACATTATCGATCATTTTCAAACAAGATCAGCTAGTCATAATATTTTATTAAAAATTGAGATATCAAAGTTACTTCTGTGATTGTTGAAAATAAATGAAATATATAAATACAAATTATTTATAGATATTTAAAAAAAATATTTAATCAAATCTGATAATTGGGATTTCGTGTAATGAAATAAGATACGTAGGCTTACATATAAATTTTAGTTGTTTAATTTAGAACTAAATAACCAAATAAATTGGAAATTATTATAAACTAACGTCGTAAAACTTGTGTTAAACGATTTTCTTTAACAACATCATAAAACTCTGTCATCTTACGAAATATTCCTAAACATATAATCGTAAGATAATAATTCATGAAATAACGTAATACGTTAATTCTTTAAAGTACATAACAAAAATAAGCACGTGTCAAACAAATGAATTTTCATCTCATAATCAAAACCAAACATTCATCTTATCAAGATTATTTCACTTGTCTACCTTTTCAAGAGCAGTGCCTTCTTCGTCAATGAAAATTCATTTTACAATAACAAAAAAAAAAAAAAACGATCTATGCAAAAAAAAAGATTCAACTAATCAAAATAAAAAAGAAGAAACTATCTCAGGATCTCTTATGAGTCCTCATATGCAGCACAAGGTTGTGCTTATGTTTCGACCTCTTGTGGCAAATCGGACACTCAAACTGCGGTTCCACCCCGCATTCAAACCTTATGTGCCGGTTAAGCGAGTGCGGCCTGCTATAGGCGTTACCACAGCGAGGGCAATGATAACCCGGGGATTCCCCGCTCTCGTTAGTCAGGATTTGCGGTTTACGCTTCGTGTCCTTCTTGTTTGTCTCCTCTGTCTGTTCCTGTTCATCCTCCGGTGGCGCCGACTTCATTTCCTTCTCGGCCAGGAGGCGAAGGTAAAGCGACTGATATTGATAGTAGCGCTCGATGACAGCCGCGGATCCCTGGGGACTTGGTCCTGGAACAAAAGGCATAGAGGCACAGGTTGCAGAGAGATCGCTCGATTGGCTTTCGTTGCCCAGCCGAGTTCGCTGCTGCAGATCGATGCTTCGCTAGCTTTTCATGGGATCAAGCTTGTGGAGGAAGTTTCGGGAGTTTCGTTTTACGGGTGATTCACGTTCAAATTCACGAGGATTTGACACGGTGAATTACCAGTAAATTAGCAATTTCATGCTTGTATATTTTTTAAAAGAAGAATTATATTTGACTGTATTTATAGTAGATTTGAAAAAAATAATTATGTAATTTACAAAAAGTATTTTCCTCATTAAAAATGTGAAGCAATAATACTTACGTAGCTACAGTCAAAATTAATTCAAAATCATTTTAAAGCGTATATCAAACTTGAAAAATGATACACATAATAGACTGGATACGGACGAACACAAACAAGCTTTTCGACACACGATCACCAGTCACCAAAAAGCCACCACGAGCCCAAGACTTATCACTTTGCATTTTAATTCATAAACATTGATTTGATACTCGACACCTTTCACTGGATCAAATTTATTTATTTCAATGTTTTATTTATAACGAAATAGATTTCATAAATCGTACAAAGCTGAAATTAGAAAATAATTATTAATGATAGAATATTACTCATAACTTTTCAATTTCCAATAAAAATAATCAGCCCATTTTTTTTATGCCGAACATTTCGAAAATTTTTCCTGAAAATAAATTGTAATAACTTTGTAACAATAATCATTTATTATCCATGAAAATATACAAAAAATATTCCAAATAGAAATTCCAGATGGGTAATATGAACTGCCTTTATTTATGAAATGCAAGTATACAAAATGATCAATCAAATACAGTTTTTTGGACTTTTACTGTTTTTATCAAAATTTTTCTTCACCATATCGTTTGTGGAGTCACTTCGCACGTTGTCACTTATTTATAGAACCAAAGTTCAGTTTATGCATATTCTGACAGTGCTCTTTGAGTTTGTATAGAAACTGAAAACGTCTAGGGCAAACTTTGCACTGATGATAGCCTTGTTCACTACTACAACCAAAGTTCAGGTGCTGCATCAATCCCTCTACCCTGTTGAACTTTCTGCCACATTGCTGGCAAATTAATTGCTTTGTTGAAGAGGCTGGTGCTGTCTCTCTAGATGTCTGAGCGATTACCTTCGGTAGCTGCAATTGATCTGAAATGAAAATATTGGAATGTTAGTAAAAAAAATTTGTGAAACGTTTTCGAACAAAATTTGTTAGGAAGAAAGAGGTAATAACTTTCTGAGGAATAGAGCTTGAATTAAATTTACAAAAATTTTCATAAAAACTTAAAGTAACATTTTATTCATCTACAATAGAAGAAATAATATAGTGTTAATCTTATTAAGTAATAACATCGAGGAAAAACGATATTATTTTTGTTCGGGATATTTCAGGTTTTACAGTTCTTTGCTACATCAAAATTAATTTTGATCATTGCAATAAACGTTTTTTTTATAATTTTAATTATAAAAAATATGATAAAAAATAAAGGAGATAAATCATATAATAATATAAAAACAATTAAATCTCATATTTACACTAAAGATAATTGAGTATGAAGTTTTAATCTTATACTTGTTCATGGTTTTCAGTCATGTGATCTAATCCTATTTTCATTTACAATGAAAATTGTTTAGTATTTAATCTAATACCCTGTCACTGATTTTCAGTAAACATACACAAACAATCCGATCTAACCCTAACAAATAAACACCGTCATCAATATCAAACTCAGCCTAACATTTACAACAGCTAGATAATGTCATCATTCGCTCCACACGCTGAAACTCAATATTCAGAAAATTAACTGTACACCGGTATATACATTAAATACAAGTGCCACAATAATTTGTCACACATTTTTAAGCCCCATCTTGTCCGTGGACGGCTCCATCGGCGCTCTGTCCATGATGCGACATTATGTGATTCTTCATCTCGTACCTGTACTTGTACTTGCGGTCGCAGTAGTTGCAGGCAAACTTTTTGGCCTTATTACCACACTCGACTCTCTGGTGCCGTCTCAGGCTGTCCAGCCACTTGTATCGTTTGCCACAAACGAGACACTCGTGCATCTGGTACATCTGCTGCTGCTGGGCAGCTGAATATGAACTGGGCTGATCGAGTAACTCCATTGGATCGAAGACCTGCTGCTGTGGGCGATGGTGATAGTCGGAAAGTGACTTAGATGTGCCTGGATTGCCGAGAGTCTCGTGCTTCAACTCTTGCAGCGACCACAAGGGGTTGTAAGAATCCCGTAGCATCGACGACGTGCCTGTGGAAAGGACAGAAGAGGAACTTGGTTAGACAGAGGATGAGAGTGGTAACAGAAAGTAAAGTCTTTTGTGAGACAATTTGAAAGTGAGATTGTTTGTGACGGATGAAACTGATTGGAAAATGTGTGATACTTGCAATAAACTGTCTCATAAAAGACTTTACGATGGTGTCAGTCATAGATTTGTTTGATCATAAAAAATGAAATGAATTATTAAATGGAATGATAAACTAATATGTATCATTGTATATTAAAATAAACATAAAATAATCAAGTTAACACCAATCAATCATATTTACCAATTTAACTAATATATTATTAATTTAAATCTCAATACCAAATGAAAAACTGGTTTGAAAATACCTTAAAAATATGTTGTTCTTGCAAAAGTTAGTTGAACTGTTAATAACGAAAACCAATTAATATGGAGCATCTATTAGGTAAAATAAATAAAAAATAATTTTCGCTACATTGTGGATACAAGCAGGATATTAAGATTAAAAGTTATAAATAAGACTACATATATACTTTAGAAAGAAGATTGTGTCATAGGGATTTATTTTAATCTTAAATGGCTGATGCTATATGTACATTTTCTTATAAAATATTAGTCTGCACTATGTGAACAATAATTTTACAATTTCAGACAATTAATTTCACATAGGAAAAACTGCTTTACAAAGTTAAATTATCACATGTAACAAAATATAACTTAACAAAGACAGTGTTAATAATTATTATTGCAATGCTATATTTTGATTGTATTTTAATAATATCCGTATATTCTATACACCAAGACAATTTAAAGTTCCACATTGCTATACAGCTAAACCTCACCGAATCATCAAAATAAATACATCCATCATTAATCTGTACATTAGAAATATATAAATACATTCATTTCAATGTATATTTTCTAGTACACACTCTTAAAGACCCACTGCACCTCGTGTTTCTTCTCCTCAACATCAACGTACTCGAAAAAAATTGTAAAATTACCTTATCATCTACCAACAAAATCAACAAACTCATATTAACATCTTCAACTCCTCGGAACTCCTTATAAGCAGCCTACAATAACTATACTCCTCTTTCTATAAAGAAAAACTAGCGCAGAAGCGATTAGCCTAAACTATCTACCAATAATACTCAAACGTCGCTTTTCTTCATCACTTTCAAAATCCACAAACACGAATCCCAACCACGTCTAATTAGATGGTTTGTCCTTAAAATGCTCCTCCTTATGAAGCATCATAGACGCGTGGCTGGAGAACTCGCGGTCGCAGATACCGCAAATGGCGATTCTAGCCCCAGGACAATTAAACTTCCGGTGCCGGTTAAGACTCGCCCTGCTGAGATAGACCTTCTTACAACTATAGCAGGGGAACCTCATCTCGTTGACTCTGCTGGCTCCAAACTGTTGCTGTTGCTGCTGATGCAGCTGTCGCTGCTCAGCAGTGGTGCAGAAGCGAAGATGATTGTTGAGCGAGCCGAGCCGCACGAACCAGCATCCGCAGCCGGCGCAGATGTATCTGGAGGGCTCGGTTTCCTCGCCGTCGTCGACCTTGGCAGGCAGGTAGTAGCCCAGACTGGACAAGGGTATGCAGCCGTGTAATTCCAGAGGGTCGCGCTGCTCCGAGCCGCTCTCCTCAGAGTCTGCAACAGAATAAAGTCCGGTTGGTATGGATTTTTGAGTGGTAGTTGTAGGGACACAAGCGCGTGCATCGAGGTAATTTTTTAGTAAATTTGTTGATGAATGTTTACATGTATTTTTGTACTCATATAATACCTTAGATAATTATCTGAAAAAATTTAATAAAAATAATCTTGATGCACGAACTTTATGAATTTTGCATAATATATTTATTACTTTTAATGAAAACAGTAAATTGTGTTTGTTATAGCTTTAGAAAAGTGTAATAATTTAATTTAAACATTTTTTAATTGATATATTTGCATTTTCGGTAACACATAAATTTTCAGAATTTTTGTAAATGAAAAATGTATTGAAAAACATTGAAATCAATAAATTAATAACTGAGAGTATATTCATTGTAAATCAAATATTATAATGATTGTTTACTCAATAAATAAATGAAAAATCAAATCATAAATAATAATAATTAATCATAAAAATAATACTTATCCCAATTTGTAAAAGACGATTATCAAAATTTTATTCATAAAGTAAAACAACAACAAAATATTATATTAAATATAAAAATGAACATAATATAATCTTAAGACAATGTAAAATTCTGCTTGTTATAGAGAATACAGAAATCTATAGTTTTTATGTTTAATTTGCAAATTGAAACAATTTGTCGTCCTCCATTTCTTATTTCAGTGGAGAAAAACAACGTGACAATAACATAGTATTGAATTAAAAATTAAACAGAACAAAATGGATTGCCATACTCTTGATGGTAAAGAGATTTTTACATCATCTTATGTAATACGAAAATTTACGCAATAATGAATAAAAAAAAACATATTTTTGGATAACTTTTTAAGACTACTTTATTTTCACGTTACAAATGGCGTTTGGTTAGGACACTTACAAGTATAATTTTAAGCTGTGACAAGTTTTCTTTTCGTATAGATACAATTTGATACAATTTTTCGGAGACAACGATTCTTAACCTAGCATTTTAAATATATTCAACTATATTTGGTGATGCAGTAAAATTAAACATGTTAACGTGATTTTCATTTGATAGAGTTTATTGTCACTTAAAAATCGACTTAAAGTACGTGATTCTATATGTAGTTTAATTCAAAGTATAAAAACGTATAATACACTTATAAATCATCTAAATTATACCGTTAATAATAACATTGAATGTATTTATTAAAGGCTTACTCTAATGCTTTTTTAATCAATTCCAAAATTTGTACACAAAGCTTCCTTTTAATTGCCATAACTATAAATAAATATTCGATTTCTGAATACTTCAATGATTTTGATACAAGATTGAAAAATATCTTTTTTTACAATATATACCATTGTAGAATTAATATATTTATACAATCACTTGAAATGTGAGTACCATATATTTGTATAATAAGAAATAACTATTTGTTATTTTTTTATTTTTTTGTTGGACAGTATTCTTTAAGCACATTATAAAAATTTTATTTTATTTGAAAATCACAATTATTATTTTAACAATTATTATTTTTCGTTGCTATTTAAATTTCACTACCATAAAATATTATTTAAAGCTATAATAGTCGATAATTGATGCATATTTTTCTGCTTTTTGCAATCGAATAAAGCTTATCAATTCTAATGAAAATGCAAACGCTTAAACTGTTAATAAACGAAAAGCGAAATTATATTTTTATGGCACTTAAAGCAATTTCAAGTGAAATTAGTAACTTTTTAAACATACATGTAAATTAACTGATTCATATCAAAATATTAATTTAATTTTATTAAAATCTCACCGAATTATTGGATTTTGTAAAAATTATTCGGTCTAATATACAATTATTATTGTTTCCAATTTTATAAACAAATTAGAAACAAATATGTATACATTTGATTCATTGCTACAATTTGCATACTTATTTTATGTTAAAATTGCAATGACAGCGTGCTATATTTAAAAATGCAGAAGTGTAAATATATCTAAATATCTAAGTTTACGAAAATATTGTGGTGAAGAAACATGATGTTGACGTCATTTATTTTTGTACATATCATGTATTGTGATTCCATCAATTAATTAAAAGCTAACAACTAATACATAAAGTTTTATAAAAATTTTAAAATAATTCTCAAAATAATTGAATTTCTATGAAATTCCTTTATTCTGTATCTATCGTCTAACTAAATTGCTTTGAAGTTTTCACGTTATCTAATTTGAAGAATGACTGCTAAAATAAAGTATCAGGTCGAGTAAAGATAAAAATGGGTAACATCGATTTAGTTGGGAATTTTAGAATTCTAAAATACGAAGTTTTTAATTTGTAAAAATTGTGAAACATTTTATATTTTAGCAGCATTCTTCATCTAAACAAATCTAACATTTTTTTAATACATAATATATATCTCACATTTTGTTAAACGTAAATATTATTACAGAAAAAATTATTTAAACCTAATAAATGATAATATCAAAGTAAAAGTTTCAAAAGAAAGAATTTATCTTAAAATATTAAATTCATAGTACACGATAAAAACGAAAAAATAAAAACGAAAACTGCTTGATTTACTTTGGAGTAAACATTCGATAGAGGAGAAAATAAAATCAATTAAGAGATAATATTCATTTCCTCGACAAAAATGAGTTCTCACTCTAGAATGTGTTTCTACAACGTTTTACCTAAAAATGTTCAAAAGATTCATATGGACAATCCGCTAAACCTATTCAAAGCCAAAACGTCAAAACCACTCTTACCAATCAAAACGTCCACTCTAGAGTAGTCCTCGTTCGGGTCAGATATCCCTTCTTAATTGAAACCATTTACCTCCACTCTGTCGAACCGAAGCTCTCTTAAACATTTAAAACGGACGAATTCCCCCTTCATCCTTGGAGCAAAATCCATACCCCTGGTGTAAAATGCCCTCAACCAACTCCCACGAGCTTTCATCAAGCTCTCAACCCATCAAAACCAAGCTTTCCACGAAGCTTCGATCCCAATACCGATCAAACCCCACCGCAGTATCGAGCAGAGTCAGTCCTCTCCTTGCACCTGAACGACGTTCCTCTGCTCGATCCGCTCTCCGATTTCACTCCAAGGATGCGCCGGCGCGAGTCTGCCGCTCACGTGGCCGCCTGCTGCTGCGGTTCGGTGGCTTTGGGGCGGCGACCTCGACGCCGGCGAGCTTTGCCTCAGGACGGCGCCGGCTGCTGTTCCTGGACCTCCTGCTTGATCAGCACCACCTGCTCGACCTCCTGCTTCAGCTGTTGCTGCGGCGGCTGCTGCTGCTGCTGCTGCTGTTGCTGTTGCTGAGGTGGTTTCTTGTTGTTGCGGCAGTAGAGCTTCTCGTGACGGCGCAGGCTGTCCGTACGGGAGAAGGCCTTGGTGCAGCGAGGACAGTAGAGCCTGCGCTGCTGAGGCTTGCCGGAGGAGGAGAGCCTGCCGAAGGACTGTTTGCCGCTCGGGGTGAGCGAGGGAGGCAGCAGGTTGTCCTGCCAGAGTTCGGAGCTCTCCGGTGGGGTGGGTAGGTAGAAGTTGTTCATGTCGACCTCGAGGAACTGCTCGGGTACCATGGGGTCGCCGGAGAGGTGGTCGGGGTCGTCGAGGTTGTGGTGGTGCTCGACGTTGTCGTCGTCGTCGGCCAGCCAGGCGCTCGACAGCATCGCGTCCTCTGCAAGAAGAAGACGCTTTGGTTAGTCGGATTTGTGATGGGGAGAGAGGCTGATGCGGATTTCCGGGGTTGTCGAAGAGAAAAGGTTTCGTTTGAGCGTTGAGTGTTGGCTTATTTTTGGGTTGATCGTGTGGTGGTGATCGTTTAGTCGGAGGTCGTTTAGTTGAGGTGATGTTAGTTTGATGAGAGCGAAGGCGTGGAGTTGGGAATGCAGAACAATAAAGCTTTGAAGATGAGATAGAAACTAAGGAATAGGTAATCAAATTTTTTGCAGTCGTAGATATAGGGTATAAGGATAGTGAAATGATTTAAATAAATAATTTAGTTTCTTTGAATATTTTGTGATTAATTTTAGAGGTAATAAGAAGAAAATTTAGAGATTTTTTAAATACGTTTATCTTTGTTCAAACGTGGTTTTAAGCAGTTAAATGTCTATATAACAGTACAGTTTTAATTTTTTCTTTTTTTATAGATAATTGGTTAATAAGATTTTAAAAATTTCGCTAAATATAGAACCACCAAGACCTTAAAAAATATGTCATACCTATTCCTTGTTTTATTTTATTAGAGGTGAAATTACAAACCCATTTAAAAAATGATTTCACTTAAAAAATGCATTATTAATAAAAATTCATTCTGTTAATATTAAATCAAAGTGCAAATTATTTTTAAAGCAGTGTTTGTATTCAAATCAATAAACATTTATGCGAATAGTTATTTAAGGCTTAAATAAAAATTTCGATTACCTGGAATGTATAGATCTAGTTTATATAGATATTCGTTTATGATGCGCGAACTTTGTTAGATAAAAAAAATTATAGGATGTAAAAATTATAAAATCTCTAGTTTAAGGATAGATTTTTATTAATAATTTATTGATTATACATATATATAGGGAAAAAATTAGTGATTGTAAAAAGTAATCCATAACATAGGTTAATTTTTTAATATTTATTATATCATTTGTAACACATATATTTCTTGTATCTATGAAATACAAGTCCCGTAATATGCTTATACTTGCTATAAGTGGAATATTGTAAGAAAAAATGTAGAAGTATAAATTAAAAAATTTTAGTACACTTGTATCCCTTGCAAATCAGTTATTCAGTGGCGATGTTAATTAGGTAGGAATTGATACATATCTAAATGTAACAACATGATTAGATTATTATAATGTTATTCTGAATTTTACAATTATCATGAAGATTCCTTTTGATAAGAATAAACTGCGTGGTCTTCAAATAGAAAAATAAATTGTTAATAATAAATAATTGTAAAATATAAATTGTTCTTTATATTTTATTGGCATATTCTTTAAATTCTAGACGCAATCTTCATTTAATATTGAATCTTTCTTTGAGATCGATGACCATCCCAATCTTTGGCATTAGTTAGCGCATTGCCAAGTGCTAGGAAGAGATCCTTTTCTGTAATTAATTCCCCTTGATTGTTTCGGTGATTTTTCATCAAAACCTCTAAAAAATAATGTCTTTTTAGTATAAATAGTTCATGCTCAAAATGATATTTAAAAAAAAAATCAAATTTTAAAATTTTCTAAATTATTAAATTCTTTTTAAAGTTTGTGCTATGAATTTTGATATTTATTCTATATTGCAATAAAAAGAATTTAATAAGATATGTTTACTTAAACCATTTTTGTCATTTTCTTACCGAACATACATTTACAAAACATTGTTTCTTTTAAAACAACTTTTTCCGGTATTTTTTTCTTAGCCGTGAATTTCAAAGAGAGCGACTTAGTTATGAATTTCTTCAAAATATTCGTGGCGCTCTTGTTAACTCTGTTGTTACGATCTATTAGTGTAGACAACGCTGATAACTGAAAAAATAATTAGTAATCGTTAATATTTATAAATTTAGTCAAAGCTAATAATAATTTCTACTTGTAAGACTCTAAGAAACTTACAAAGTCACGACGGAGATTCTCATTCTCTTTGAGATGCTCATCGAAGAGATGAAACTCATCAAGATCTCCGAACGGCAAGTTAATAGAATATTTATACGCCAAATCAAGATCACAATTAACTACAGTGCTCGTCTCCTGGATATAGTCCGATGCTGCCACCAGAGCTGATTTCTGCTCACGCTGATTCTGTAAGATCTCGTTCAGCGTATTACTTATATCCTTTAAAACGGCCATCAGCAATTGGAACTCTGAAACTAAATTCGAGAGATTGTTAGTCTTGAATGGATAGTTCTGGGAAACTGTCATGCAGGTTTCATCTCGTCTGTCGATTGCTATTTAATATGTTAAAAGTGGTTTATCGTGGAGCAAATTTTAATTATATATGTAAGTGGTATATTTGGAGATCTATATTTTAGCAAGTTTGTTTTTACTTGGATTTTATTCCATTTATTTCTAGTCAATTTACAGTGACAAATGAGAAAAGTAGATTTATAATCTTCAACACTAAACAATAGTATAATCGTAATACTATACAATACTGTAAGTAATAGTATGCTGTTAAGATTTTCTTAAAATATAAATAAATAAATAAAGATTTATACACACATTTTCATAAAAATATTCTCGGAGAGCGAATAGTACCTAATTAGAAATAAGTCAAACAATACTGAAAATCGGTGACTTTTTAAAAAAAAATCTTCAATTCAAACATAATATTTCTTCACTTTTTCCAACAATCGCAGACTAAAATCCTTCTTTATATCCATCATAAAATTCCTCTCGTTAAAATACGATCACCCAGAAAACAAGAATCTTGAGATCATTTCGAATGCTTTGTCGTATAATGCTTGGTGAGCTCGTATTTCCTGTAAAAAGCCTTTGCGCAGAGATGACAGCGATGCATAGGAGCCTGACCGCACTCGAGCCTCTGGTGCCGACAGAGATTTTCCATCCACTTGTAACCTTTGCCACATTGGCCACAGAGGTAGTTCTGATGCTCGAGAGGTGTTGAGTTTCCGGGCCTGCGCTGTCTTTGCGGTTGATTTTCGACCTTAACCGACTCAACAATCAACGGATCATCGTCATTCAGCATGTAACCTGAAACGAAGAAGGAAAAACTTGTCAGTAAGAAGGTGAAAGACGATTTGCAATTGGTTGTTTTGTTCGATCGTTTATGGATATGATCGAGATCTGCAAAAGCGAGTTAAAATTTTTTGATGTTGGACTTGTGTTGAATAGGGTTTACGGTTGAGGTTTGTGAAAAGTAGGTTGCTTTGGAGGTAATGCAATGAAAGGGTAGGCGCTAGAAATGTATTATGGTAAGACAAATACTTGTTTTATTTTTTGTAAATTACAAAACTGAAAGATCAATTTCAAATAAAAAATAGTATCAGTACGCTATTTTACATTTTCATGAAATAAAAGTGACTGATGCAGTTATATTCATTGTAGCCTTTTTAATTCCTTTAGAATACACAATTTAATTTGATTTAACTTTAGAAATTAAAAGAAGGTTATATGACTGTGTTTTTAAAAGTTGATAACTAAAAAATATAATTACAAGTTGTTTATAAATACTTTGAAATAAATCTTATTTATGAAGACATTTTTCGAATTTTAACGATTGCTCTAAGAAACGCTTATGAATTAATAAAAGATGTAATCCTAATTTATAAAACTTAATAAAAATTTATAAATATAAGAATATCTAAATTTATCGAAGTGACAATATAAAAAGTTATACATTAAAAGTAGTATATGTAATGTAATCTAAATAATCATTTTATTCTTTAAGTACAAAATTCAATTAATGTAATAGTTTATTGTAATTATTTAAATAAGAATTACAATAGTATTTGTGATGATTTCGTAAAAAGTTCAAATAATCTTTAGATAATATTATTTTGAATATTAAACATTTTCATGTTGATTTTTGTTAATAATACTAAATTATTCAGACTTTATTTAAGTTACAATAGTAACAGCTTTGTGAAGTACTTTATTATAAAACTCTTAGTATATCGGAGAGTTTTATCAATAAATTTGAAAATATACATATTTTTAACTATGTTAAATTACAAACAAACAAAATATTGGAATGTATAACACATAAATATTGATTTGGCATGAAAAGTATATAGACTTTTTGAGTCATGCATTGTAATAGAACTTTTGGAGGTGTATACTGGCAACTAAAAAATATATATTCCAGCAACTGTAGTTTATGATATCTCATCACTATTTTATCATTCTTTATATCATCTTTATATTACAATTATATTTAAATACGTGCGATTTTTATTAAAATGTGATATTTTATATCGACCCAAATTTTGGTACCGAAAGTTAGCATTGTCATTAAGAAAACCTAGGTTTTGTGGTCATAGATTTTGATTAAATTTTTAGATATATTACGAAAACCAGAATTTTAGGCCTTAATGTTTTGAAAAACTTACTTTACTGATGTTATTGACTTTAAGGAAAAATTGTTATAATAGTATATTGTGTACCTGGGGTGAAAGGTGATTATTTAGCTCGTGTAATAGTTTTCGTGTGAAAGTCACACTTGATAAATAATTATCTTCCGCAAAAAGCTTTAATTATTTGTAGCTTCTTTTAGTTACCAGAAAACACTTCCCAAATTTTATAAAAATCCTAGAATTAAAGCATATGAAGTTTATTTATTGAGGTACATAAAACTTGCAATTACTGTTAACCTTTCAACCTATTTCTTCGAATTGAACGTACGATCTCTTGATTAAGCCTTGTCCCTACATCGGAATCCGTATCAAAATACTCGCAACTAACCTCGTTTGAGATACTCTAAATCGTAAATCCAAAAATCTCGTTAGAACTAAAACTAAACAAAAAACTTCACTCCGGAGCGTCAGTCTGCTTCGACCGACGCTTCTTACAACCGCGAATGTGGGAGTTGAGGACGAACTTGTGCCTGAACCTGCGCTCACAGATCGGGCAGATCTCAGCGGGGATGACTCCACACTCGAGTCGCTTGTGACGGCTCAGCGAGGTCACCGCCCTGTAAGATTTGCCGCAACGGTCGCACACGTGCAGCAATCTGAGTCCGCCATCCGGTTCCATTAGGGTTGGATTCTTGTAGGCCGCAGGTTCGAAACTCGTACGGTAGGGAGGTTGCAGCAGAATCGGTGGCAGCAGCCCTGAAACGAGTCGGAAAAAAGAAGAGAATTAGCAGATAAAGATGAGAGAGATTTTGATTTTGGGCCGGCGAGGGTTCGAGACTCGCTCGTGCCGTGTTCTTGGTTCGGGTCTGTTACGAATAGTATTTTACAAGAGAATTCATGGACACGGATATTTTGTACTTTACCTTCAGACTTGGAATGGCGCCCTAGTTTTTTTTCACCTTTAAAAGGTTATTTCTAATGAAAATTTTGAATGCAGAAAAATTAGTATTTCATTTTTAATCTCGTTATGACGTTATTTATTGTGCGCATCGCTTTCTTACAAGTTTAACTTATTCGAAAGAATCTCATAACAAATTTATGAATTAACCTTTCTTACTTCGTAAACCTATGTTACTTCGAACAATTCGACTTTAATACATAATATTACTCCAATAATGTAATAACGCTGTTATCTTACAACAACCAACATTGCATTGCTTCTATCAACATTTTTTCCTTCCTCCAAAGTCTAAAACACACCTCGCGTTAAAAAAAAGCTCTCATCACACCAATTCGTATAATCGCGAAAGCACAACAACAGTCAGCTTTAACACTTCACATCATCCTTCGACGCCTGCACGAGCGCATGTGCTGGGTGAGTTTGAAGCGATGGCTGAAGCGCTTGCCGCAGTGCGGGCATCGCTGACGCGGCTCCACACCGCATTCGAGCCTCTGATGACGCTTGAGCGAGGTGACCAGCTGATAATGCTTGCCGCAACGCTCGCAATGGTGCAGCAGCTGGTTGTAGGACTGCTGCTGAGGTTGAAGCCTCGAGACATCCAGCACACGTAGACGCGCTCGCGGCTGTCGACCTGCAAGAAGAAAGCAGAGGGAAGCTCTGTGTGTTGTGCTTTTTTCTCTTTATTTCTGGTTTTGCTTTTTAGAGGGGGACACGGGAAGTTGGAATTTTGCTAGTGATGGAGTTGTTGAAGATAAGCTGGCTAGATTAGAGGAAGAAGTAGTGACAGAATGGGTACTTTTTACTAGTATATGGAAAAGGTTTTTTCAACTTTTTTTATCTGCCAAGGGATGTAAAGCTTGCGAGTGTCTATTTTTAATTAATTAATTATTGAAGAACAAAAGTACTGCTTGTTATTGTGCGCAATTTTATTATTCAATTTTTTTCAAGTGTACAAAAATATAAGTAAGCTGAAACGTTAAAATTTTTACAAAAATAGTAAGTTCTTAGTATTAAGCGATATTAATAGGGATGATTTCAAAAATACACTAAACTAAATAAAAATGCATGTAGCACGGTCGCTTATTTACAAATGCTATTGAACAACGTTAAGTAAGGACAATTTATATAATAAACACTTAAGTGATAACGACAAATGATTATTTCCATATATCATCAAAAACATTTTTATTCAAACTACGATTGAAAATTCTCTCTATATATTACATTTTATATTGTCAATATACTATTCACATATATGCATTCTCTCACGCACGCATATAAAAATACGTGTTTGGCAAGAAAAGCACAGTCAATGCGTAAAAAAAACTGCGATCAATTCTTCTTGTGAAGGAACTCTCTACTTTCAATAGAAGTGTCAGTAAAGTTTCGAATGCATCGGGAGCACCTTTTGGCTGGTGCGTCTTAGTCAATTGATCCACGGACGAGTGCTTCAGTGATGAAGTTGTCGCAGTTGAACCTTGCAGGCTGAATTCATGTGTCGGGTGAGGTGATACTTCCTCTTGAAACGGCTGTTACAATCAACGCAAACATATGGCCTCTCGCACTCTTTGAAGCTCTGAGATCTTTGATGAGGCTTCGACTGCTTAAACTGGTTGCGCGGATAACAAATTACCGGAAAACCTGAAGAACAAACAACAAAAGCCTTGCGTTAGTGTGAATTGAGGAGTACCGAGTGCGCGTAGACAGATCACTTGTGTTTCTTAATCAGAAAGGAAAATCATCATGATTGAATCAAGGTTTCAAAGTTTATTTCTATTAGCAATCGCTGTATCTTTCTTTTTGACTCGTGATACGTACATAATTGAATAAAAAAACGATGTAGTAGTTAGAGCTGCTATAGTGAAAAATCGACTTATCTTAAGGCTATAATTAATGGTTTCAATCTATATTATTATGAAAATTTTAATAATTTTGTTCCAACTTTTTAAAAGCTGAAATAAAAATTTTATAGTTCTTTTTTACAGCTTCAGGACATATTATGTAAACTGGAACATATTAAATAGATGAAATAATATTAAAAATTTTAAAAATTTAAATCTACAAATATTTTGTCTAATGTTGAAACTGGTTACTTTTTTGAATGATTATATCCCTTTGAAAGGTCTTTCACTTGGTCCAAAATTATATAAAAACTGGAAATGTTCTGAAACAGAATAGAAATAATCAAATTAGTAAAGGAGCACGTAAAAATTAGTAAATCTAAAAAAACTTTATTAAAATTACCATTTTGTGTTGGATTTTAAAAGAAAAGTATTGTGAATTTCTATTTAAATAATTTATTATAGTGTTTTAGTTATTACAAATTTTACAAAAGTATTAGAATCAATATCGCTAAAAATTTTATTATTTGTTAATAAAGAACCTTCTTTTTGTTAAAAAAATTTACTTCTTATCAAAAGTTATACAAAACTTTATAAATTAGTGATTCAATTTCCATAACTCCCACACTTACTCAAGTAAGAAAATAAGTCTATAAAATAAAAGTAAAGTAATTCAAATACACCTAACTGTAATACTTTGAACTGGTAGCTTTTGCCTTATGTCATTCTCAAACTACTTGGAACTAAAGTATCATATACTTTCTGCAAACGAGTATTAAAATGCATACACAGTACGCTTCTTCACACATACCCTGGCTCTAAAAGATTTTCAAAGACCTATCCAGACCTACCGAGGCCATTACATAAATTTTTATAGATTCTAGACAGACTCAGAACGGCCTCATTAATATTCTACCAGGGTAAATCCTAGAAAAAACTGGTATAAAAATAAAGTATAAAAAAACTAGTCTCTCGAATCAATCGCTCTCCAAGCATCGACAAAAGCGATAGCTCTCATCTCCCCGGGAAGATCATCTTCAGCATAACCAGTCGTCATCCTCCGTCTAGGTGAACCTCGGCGAGTGTATGTACGAGGAGAGATGGGACTGGAGCCGGTGCTTGTACTTGAAGCGCTTGCCGCAGAGGTAGCAGGCGAACTGCGGCTCCTTGCCGCAGATCCGCTCGTGCGTGTAAATCGACGACTTCCTCGCGTAGGTGCGCCCGCAGTTCTTGCAGGCGTAAACGTTCTGCGGCCCGGCTGCAAAACAGAGGAGACATTTTTCACGTTACCACCGATTCTCACGACTCGCTGCTTTTCTTTTCTCACCGGAGGGTTAATGGATGGTGCGTTACGCAGGTTTAGGTAGGATGGTAGGAGGAGATGTAGTTAATTTCAGAATTTGACTGGGGATTGGAGGTTTACTGTACAAAGTATTGTTATTGTTATTAGAAATTTTATTTTAGTATATGTTTATGTACAGGTGAGTCGTGTTGGTTTTTGTGAGCGAAGATTTGGATTAGGCGTTGAAAATTAGTGAACATGTTTTGGTGTGAACAAAATGGATGATTTCGTCTTATTCGTGATGATTAAATTATTAATTAAGGTTTATTTCTGTAAGTGAAATGTTTCATGGTACAATTGTAATAAATAAATAAAGCTGAACGATCGATTTTAAAGTTTTTATGTTCATTAACACCTTCACATTGCTGGTAACAAATTGAACTTACAAAAAAATTAAGTTGATCTTGTAAAATGTGAATGAAATGTAAATGTACATATTTACTACTATCGTTACGAATTAATTTACTTTTACTTTCTTATAAGTATTTAACAGAAAACATATACACTTTTTTTAAATTTATAAATTTACAAAATATTATCATTTTACATAGAATTTTATGCAAATAATATTACTTAAACAAACATATTACATACGCTATACGCGCTTCAAATATGACTATATGTAGATCAGTATAGTCGAAAAAATGTCGAGAAAACTAATCAAAGACCCAAATTCATGATCAACATGTATATATGCATGATAAAATAAAACAAAATTCATTATTAATTACTAATTACAAATAAATATTACATCATTAATTACAAATTATAAATAAAATATTTAACAAAAGTTTCTAATTAATATTAAACATGACAAGCATCAAGTTCCTTAATTAAAAACAAACTTTTACAACTCTATCAACATAAAACCTAAAAACAAAGCTCGTTTCTCCACCAAATCAACAAACCGATCGCTACGCTATTTCATCTTTTCTATGGATGCGCGGATTGTTCATGTGCCTGTAGAGATGATGTTTATGCTTGAAACTTCTACCGCAGAAGCAGAAAAACGTCGGCTCTCTGCCGCACTCGACGCGTCTGTGCAGTGCCAAAGAGTCTTTGCGCGCATAAGACTTGCCGCAGTCGCATCTGAACCTGTCTCTGGCGCCGACGAAACCTAGAAACACGATAAATTAAAAAACTCAATAGGGCCGACTTTTTATTTTCGATGATTGGAAGGCATATTTATAAAGATTACTGAAACTGGTTGCGTAAAATTCGTTTGATTGAACGAAATAAATAGTTCTTGTAAATTATTTTATTAATTTAATCAGAATTCTTAGGTTTACAAAATGTGTTGCGCGTTCTTTGTAATATTTTAGACAGTACAACTATTGCACATAGTGCAACTACTTGCGCCTCTAGCTTATACAAAAATATTCAGACGAAGTATTTATTTTAATAAATAGTTAAAAATGTTTCGTACTTAAGTCCGTATTTTACGAAATTCTTACGTATCTGAGTCCCTTTTTTACAAAAATCAATTCGTCAAAACTCTAACGCAAATTTTTCGTATTTTAATTCAACTACGCAAAA
>UELX01000398.1:0-83272 GCA_900480035.1 Eupelmus urozonus | reverse complement strand
TTTTCTAGATTTATCCTCTATAAAATGTGATTCGCTATTTTACGATAAATCGCTAGATTTAGGTAATTATCCAGTAAGAGTAGCGAAAGCTCTTTATAATACTTTTGTTTGGTATGAACCAGATGAATCAATTTACAAAATTCGTGGGATTGAAACATCGATAGCTGATCTTATTTATACGAAACTTAATGCTAAAATTAAGTTAAAATTTTTTTCTTTTAATAACTCTGGTTTTATTGCGCAAGGGAAAGCAAGTGGAATTTTGGGTGACGTTTTAGAAGGAAAATTGGATTATTTATTTAATATAAGAACGGATAAAAAACTTTCGCAAAATCAATATTATCTATATTCTCAAAGCGATGTTTGTTTCGTGACATCTAAACAAATATCAATATTTGCATATATTTTATTAAAAAAGTATGATGCTCAACATTTTTTACTATTCATGTTAGCATTAATATTAATAATATTTGTCTTTGTAAATATTACTAAAAATTCTTTTACGCAAATGTCTTTTGATATACTAAGGTTACTGTTAGGATATCCAATGCTCCATTTATCTTATTCTAACACTTTTCGTGTTTTTTTCGCTGCAGTAGTTTTTATTTTTATATTTATGAATTTATATATGCAAGGTATATTTTATTTAATAATCACTGTACCGATATATGAAAATCTTATAGAATCAGTTGAAGATTTGCTAAAATCTAATCATACAGTATACACTACAAAATTCATGTATAAGGATATTCTTTCTAATGACATATTATTAGACAAACGTGTAAGATTTATTATAAACCATAAAAAATGCGTTGATTTTGTGAAAAATGACGCAGGTGCAATTTGTATTATGTATTGCAATTTAATCAAAAGTTTAAAATTAAATACGAAAGAATTCCATATAACAATCGTTGATTCTTACGGTCAACAATATAGTGTTTTTATTAGTCGAAAATTTTCTTTCCAGAAAAGATTTCGAATTATTTTTACTAAGTTGCAAGAGTATGGATTATATCATTATCATCATAATTTATTAACTCATAAATTTTTTAAAAGCAATTACAAAATAATTGTTCATAGAAGTATTACCATTGGGAAAGTTGCAGTAGCTAATATATTTTTTTTGTGCGGTGTTATTGTTTCTAGTTTTGTGTTTTTATGTGAATTTTTATTAAACATTGTTAAAATTTTAATAATCAAAATTTTAAATGCGTAATAAGTATAAAAATTGTTAATGAACAAATATAAATATATATGTAATAAATACATTTATTACTTTTTAAAACAAAAATTGATTGACATTATGAATTAATAGAGTTGATAAATTAAAATCTAATCTGAGATGAGTAAAAGTTTTATTTCATATTGGTAGATCTTGAAATTTAAGTTTGTGTGTTGCGTGTATAAAAATGAGTTTTATCGATTATCGAGCTTTATAAAGATTATTATAAAGACCAATTCAAAGAAAATTCATAAACTTTGCTGTTTAGGATAAGAAGTAATCGAAAAGTAAAGTAAATTGGCATCGTTATTCTTCGTAGCACCTAATGCGTAGACGTATAGCGATTGTTTGGTTTAGTGGCGTATGTTTACAAATAATAACTATTTATCAGATAATCAGACCATCGTTGATAAAACCGCTAATATTTTTTGGATTCAGCAGGTCAAATACATAAGAAAAACTCGGAAAGAGGTGGATCTCTTAAATTTTATTGTAATTATTTGAATGCACAAATAAATATATCTTTTCGAAATTATTAGAACATTTTATATTATAAATGCTTTTTATCTCAAATGAGTCACCATCACTAAACAAATACCTTGTCATTTTTGCATTTAAAAATCGAAACTTTACTTTTATTATAAGAGTCATTAAGCATCTACAAAATGCATTTTATTTTAAGTATTTCTTCATATTGATATTACTGTAAACAAAATCAATAGCAACCAAGTTATCGAAAAAAAATATCCCGAACAACGCAAAGCCGTGAGCATGATTAACTCCGCTTATACTCCAAGAATTCCGTCCGCGAAAAAAATCGTTGACAAACCTCCCGAACTATACATTGAAAAATTTTTCCCTCAAACTGTACGACCAATCCATCGTCAAAACACAGGCGGTCCGTCCGTCACAGAGTGGCGAACGTGCCTCGGCATGCGACATGCTTGCTACGGCAATTTTCTCGCCTTCTGCCGCGTGGCTCGCGTTCTCACGCGCGAAAGCTCATCCCGCCGCAGCTTTTGAACTCTCTCTCTCTCGCTCGCTCGTGCGAGCATTGACGCGCAAATTAAATTGCCCACGGGCTGCTTGTGCGGCGAGGAGAAAAAAAGTTTGCAGCCGAGTGAATTATGATTCGCTAGATGTGACAAAAAATAATTGATTTACGCACTTTTTGCCATAGCGCTGACACTGGCTTGTCGCTGACTTTTCAGTCCGACGCTTAAGTGTCTGTTACTGTGTCGTATTTTAGGCTCTTTAGTTATCGCGTTTCGTTGCGCCGAAACTGGCGATTACAAAGTTTAGTTTCCAAAGAATTGTGCCTTATTATTTGATATGAACGGTATTATTGACTGGTTATTCGATCTCTGATTGGTTGAGAAAGTGCAACTTATATTTTGTCTTTCTTTTGACCAGGTGATAAATACAATTTTAATGTAAATTTATTAAAAATGTTCTGATAGAAATTCAAACAAGCAATTTTAACCCGAGTGAAAACAGAAGAAGCTTTCCCCTCAATTAATCATTGATAAACAAACACCGGCATCCCATCCGCCACAACTTAAAAGCAAGCCTCATCGAGGCGCCCGTCCTCCAAAATTTCATGAATGGACCAGAAACACCTCTGCCATTCTCTCAGGCTAAATTTTTTTTGTCCTCGCTCGTTTTCCAAAGGCTCCTCGTCGTCGCACGCCTTTGAGAGTGGGCCTAAGCCCCAAAGACGACACACTCCTTCGATTCATTCACAAAAATGCGTCAAGACGATCCTCCCACTCTCTCTACTTTTCCCGCTCTCTCACTTCGGCCCCCATTGTTCTTCCATTCATTCATCCCGGCGAACACACCGGCTCCCAAGTCACTTCATCAAAATCGCATCTGGCGGAAAAAGGCAGAGATGCGCCCCTCCCTCAAAGTCAAGTGCCGCCTTGCCAAGGAAGAAGCTAAGAAGAAAAAAATTGCATCCAGAGAGAGAGAGGGAAAGAAAGGAAGAAAGCCGGGTAGGCGGAGAGTGGTGGAAAAATGCGAGGAGAAAAAAATGAGGCTGCGACTAGAAGAAGAAAAAAAAGAACGAGAGGGGGGCTCGGAATCCTCGGCAAGATTTCTAGCGCTCCTTTCGCAGTCCTTAAAAAGAGAGAAAGAGCGAAGGCGATCGGTAGATCACTCGAGTATACTTCCTGGAGCCCATTGTCGCAGGCGGCGGCGGCTCGGTCCATTCACAGCCAGACTTTCTTGCCCCGGCGCTGCGCGGACCCCACACGGCGCCCCCTGAAGGATGTAGTTGCTGCCGGGCAAAGGTGTGCGGGTGTATATATAGCGCCCGAAAATCCTCTGATATACCTGTGCGCGCACGTACATACACACGCGAGATTTTTCCCCTCATTGTTCGGGCCTTTTCTTTTTTGCTCTTGACCCCCGATGCGGTTCTTCCTGTCTGCCTCACGCTCATTTTGCTCGGTATTGTTAGGGGACAAAGTTGCGCTCTTGACCGTTGCGCTCTCTGTGCAGTTGGACTGTCTTGTGCACACGCGTATGCGGGATGGACTTTGGTGTTTTACGTGCTTGTCTTTATGGGCCGCTGTTGAGGAGGGATTGTTCGATATTGGCTCTAAGGAGGAGTGACCGGATACGAGCGGGCTTTGTTCGGAGATTTAGGGGTGACGCCGCGTGCAAAGATTTACTGATTTTTGCCATTGTCGGGGTCTATGCTTGGGCTGAAGCACAATGAAGTGAAATTCTCTTTAGGCTTAGTTGGTTTTGAAGTGGCCTAGGTGATCGTAAGACTATTTGTTGTAAATTTAAGTGCAGCCGTCGTCTATTTGGAAAAGTACTGCGATATACTTGGCCAATGTTTGGCAGAAGTATATACCTCAACAGTAACCTAAATTATTACTACTTTAATTGCAAAATAAAAATTAAAGTGTTCTAAATCGATTAAATTTTAATCAATGATATCATCCAATAAAAACATTCCAAGCACATAAAAAGTATTTACCTCAGTTTTCAAAACATAATTACAGAACAATAGCCCCCGGCGTCCCTCGCAACCATCCGCCCAACCGCGGACAAAGTAACCCAGGAAATAAAAGCTAAAAAGCAAAGAGCGAGTAAATAGCGCGCGGCTCCCTGCGCTCGCTCAATGAAAGGCGCGAGAACGCGCGCAAAGGAAAGCGCGACGCAGATTATAGGTACCACAGTAGAAGCAGCCGGGTGGCCAAGCTCGTCGCGCATACAACGGAGCGCCGAAAACTGTTTGTTTGCGCGCTCGTGTGCATCCGTGTCCGATCGTGTTTCACGAGGTTTTTTCGCTGCGCGCCGCCGACGACTCAATAGGCCCGCTCTCTGAGTGCGTAGCTCGCGAGGATCTCGACGAATGTGTGTGTCTGGATGTGAGAGATGGGGAGGTATATGTGTTTACGGGATGTGTCGCGGTTTAGTACGACACGGGTTCGCTGCGGCGCGGCTACTCAGGTAGTGGGTAGAGCGATTATTGCTGGGTTTAAAGAGCGAGCGCTGACGCAATGGTTGCCGGGGTTGATGTGGATTCCGGCAGGCTGCGCTATCCTTTTATCTATCTCCGTTTTCCGTGTCTTGGGTTCTTTTCTTGTGTATTGATTTCGATAGGTCTTTTTAAGCTTGTAAGTTTCAAATTTAAAGTCTGATGGTCTATATGTACAGATTATGTTTTTCGAACGAAAATGTATTAATATTTTTAATGTTTTAAATAGTTGGGATCTATCTTTTCATTTTTCAATTTCATCAAATTCCCAAATTTTACTACTCCTAAATTTATAATGTTATAAATTTTTATCGATCTTAATTTTAAAATATTTTTTCATTTCTTTAAGTTTTACATTTCCAAATCTTTAATTATCTGAACTGTCAAAATTCGCCTCATTGAATCTTATACTCTCTGAATTTGAACGTATTCAAAACATATTGAAATTCGTCTATTAAATTTTGGATTTTACATTCTTTTCACTATTATATTCTAGGCTTTTATTCATTCAAGTTCTTTACTTTTTGACGATTTTTCAATTGCAATTTAAATATTTTTAGTCAGTTAAGTGATTTAAATATTGTCACAGCTTAATTTTTATCTTCTATAAACAACATTTAATTTTTTACACAAATTCAAAAGTTACAATCATAATTATACACCTAGTACTTGAATTTTTATTTGTCGCATCCGCATGATTTTATTAGACTAATCATTAAGAAAACCCAAACAGTCAAACAAAAAGTATCTTCTTTTAAAGCATAATAAGGGGCATCCACCACCGTTCTCCGCCCCCATACCTCCCCGCTTCTTTTTTTTCTTATTATCCCAGCGTCCCTTTTACGTCTCTTTCTCCGTCTCTTTCTCGTTCTCCCGTCCAAGCGAGTATTCTAACGCTAATTGGCGCAAGCCAGCGCCCTCCCTGTAATTTCATTAAGGAGGCGCGGTGTATCCCTCGTCCCTCGGTGTTTAGAGGATGACCGCAGCAAAGACGCAGGATGCGATCGAGGCCATCTTTTTCTTCTAACCCTTAACACCGCGTGTGTGTCCTCCTGACTGGAAGTCGAAATATTTCAAGCTGCACGACGATTTTTCAAGGTTCGACAATTTCCAGACGCTATATAAGTGTGCGACTGCAGCCGTAAGGCTGTAGCAGGTATTTTGGGATACTATGAGCGGTGGCGCGACTCTTTAATTAGGATCGCCTAGCGGAGGTGATTTAAAATATTGTTTTAAATTTCGCGAGCTAACAATTAGAGATACATTTTGGCCATTAAATGTTAGAATGATGTTTCCGAAACGCTAATTGAAAAACCAGTTCCGTTTTGGGAACGAGTATTTATAAGATACCCTTTTTTAAACATAAAAAAAAATGTTATCGAAAAGTTTTAATTTAAATCACCGACTAGGAATAAATAAATCACCCTCATTAAAGGAACATCAAGATCGGCCGATATTCACGTTTAAGCGGTTAAATTAATTGTATTATCCTATAAAAAGGAATGTCAGGACATTTTTTTCCTAATGCGGATTGATTAATGAACGGTCAGACCTAGCCGAGCTGGCTCACTATTATCCCTGCGCTCTGAGACTATCGGTGATAATTGCGCAGGAAATGATTTCTGTTTTCGTTTGTTCGAATCTTTAGAGGATGCTTGTTTTACCATTATCGTGCTCATCGTCGTCATTTATCACTTCCCAGATAAACAGGACCCGTAGGAGCTGGATAGCATGCCGGTATCCTGAGAGATAATTGCGGCGCTGCTCCGAGCACATAAGCGCCACTTCAAAAGATACCACCGAACGGTCAGTTCAGTAAACGCCGAGAGATTATGTCAAGGATAAATACGACACGACTACGAGCGTCCCAAATTGTGCCGTGACAAAAACTAGAGACGGTATAAAAAAAGTTGCACGGTTAATTTGTACATTATGGGGAAGATGCCTAAATTACTGGGATATAAAAAGTGGATGGCGGAGTAGCGTAAAATATATATTACAAAATACGCACAATTTATATTGTGTATGCATAATTTCATATAACATGTTAAATATTATTCAAAATTACAAATAGACAATTTATTAACAGATTTTTTTAAATTAATTTAAAATTTGAACAAAATTTATTAATTATAAAAATAGTTAATAAATTAAGAAAAAAAAGAAAAGATATACAATGTTAATTCAGGATACTCTTTACAGGAAGACATAATAATATTTTTCCCTACAATCATAATATTGAGTCTTGTTATCTCCGTTCGAGCATCGAAAGCGTCGGGAAAACTGGACGCACAAGGCTATTATATAGGTTAAGGGCAAAACGTGACACTATGCGTGCGTGACTCTTATGCTGACTTTAAAAGCCGACTTTCCCACCCTTGTTTTAAACACCTGAAGAACTGAATTTGAAATTCTAAAGGTTTGTTTTGTATTCACAAAATTATACTGTACAGTAATAAAAAAGGTCGATATTTTACATCTGATTATTGCGCATTCACATTTTGGAAAAAATTCCTTTCTGGTACCGCTTCCTTGTCGCAAGTTATGGATTATTTTAGATATGCATATTATTATTAATCCATACATTAACATATTTTACAATAAATATAGATATATTCTCATCATTTACTATAATTCATCTTGAAATATAAAAAAAAAATAATATAATTGAGGTGAAAATTTTAGTTAAAAAACTTAAACTGAATAAAAAATCTGAACGGGTGAATATTAGAGCGTCAAAAATACTATCGGATAAAATCTAGAAGATGAAAAATGAATGCTTACAACAGCTTATTAAAATCAAAATGTGAATAAATAAAATGAAGAAAATTCAACTTCTAAATTCAAATCGCAATTGGATAAAAATATTTTAAAATATACAAAAAAATAAAAGTATTGTAGAATAGATCGAATCAAAAAGTATGGGCTATCCGAGCAAATTATAAATATGGTACTTGCTCAAACACTTCATAATCGGCAAAAACGAAAGTTACTTTGAACTTCTATTTGATGATAGCATACCAACTCACTTATAAAGGCTCTAGAAGAAGAATAAAAAAATTAATAACAAAAACTTTCAATTTACCTGAATAGCTCCTATTCTACTGTATTTATAAAGGTTAAATTGAAATTGACAAAAGATTGGAAAATTAAGAATTTGAACACGTAACGGATTGAAAATTTTACGATTTCAATAGACAAAGGACATCATTTTGATGTTTCAATAGTTAAAATTCAATCGGAAAAGAATACCAAAAGATAAATTAAATTAACAAAACAGGACAATAAACAATTAATAAAACAACAAAATTTAAAAATTGTAAATCCAAGTATTATTAATTATAAGTCTTGATAACCTAATGCCTTTCTAAAAGATCCCAAAAAATACTCGCGTTAAAATGTTTACATCAAATCCACCCAATTCCCAACCATATCCCACATTTTTCACTTTCCATCCTAATAACCTCTGCCGACCGGCACTTAAACACAATATCAATCATACTTAAATTGAAAGTGTGATCACACCGAAGCACCGCGCGGCGCCCAAGTGTCGGACTTCACGGGCGATCTCCGCACCGTCGACGCTGGTGATCCCGACCGCGAAGCTCCTTATTACCATATATACCGCCTGTCGATTAATGTCCCGCCGCGCGTCGGCTCGATTCGCCGCTCCATCCGTCATCGACATCGCACACACCTAGGCTCTCATACCTTCGCTTATAATCGACACATCCGGCGAGTCTGCATGCCGACGTCGGCGTCGGCGTCGGCGGCGGCAAAAAGCCGAATACGCGGGCGTCACAAAAAGGCCGTCGCATAATCCGTAGATTTACGAGGCGAGGATGAGAGCGAGAAAAACTTGGGCAACGTACGTAAAGGTAGCTCTCTCGGCTGATTTCTCTATTAGCTCGGGGGCCTGGACCCCCGCCGCGCCGCGCAGGTCTAACTGTCGCGGCGGCCCACCTCGGAGCTGGTATGTGTGTATTACGTGAGTGTGTGATGTAGCTTGCAGAGGTGCTTTGTGGCCGGCCGACGCTGGTGCGCGCGTCATTTTGCTGATTTTTTGTGAGCTCGTTGGCTTTTTTGTTGCGCTACCTCTCATTTCTTTTCTGGAGAGTCTCGAGTGGGAGTCTGTGTCTAGGTACGAATGAAAGGGAGCTTGCTGGATCAAGATAAAGATGGGCCCAGACAGGCCTGATCGCGCCTTATTGTGTGTGCACGTACGTGCAAGCGTGGAGAATGGAATTCGGTATGATAGTTGCGGATGCAGAGGAAATTTTAAGGCGGTCCTTGGGGAGAGAGCTTAATGGATGGTGGTTTGACATCAGTTTTATTGTTAAGAGTTTATGCGCAAGTTTAGGACAAGAGATGTTTGAAGAGTACCAAAAATGTATCATCATTATCATATTATTTTATTAACTGCCCCTGATGACAACAATCACTTTATTTGACCCATTTTTTAATGTAAAGTCTAATCCACATAATCACTGACACACTATCAAAAGCTGACTACTTTGTACACTCTTACCAAAATAAAGCTGTTCAGCAACATACCCTCTGTAACACGTGTGTCGTACCAGCAACGCGAGAAGATGTGCGGATGCGGATGCGCTGGGCGAGAAAAGAAGAGAAGGAGAAAGAGAGAGAGAGAGAGAGAGAGAGAGAAATGGAGAAAGAGGCTGTTGCTTGCCAGGATATCGTAGGCAGCAGGTTAGGTATGTTAACAAGTTAGGCGATACGGAGATAAGGATCGAGCGCGCACGAGCCCTTTGTGAAGTCCATGGTAATGCGACACCGAAAACATCCAGGGGAGGAGGGACCGTGTCGGCGCGCGGTTCTCTCTCCACTTCTTCTCTACTCTCGCACTTGCTTCTTTCTCTCTGTGTTGGCTTTTTTCTCTGTTTTTCTACTCGGACTCGCGCCTTGCTCTGAGGTGTGGCGGGTGGTTAGGTACAGTCTTAATCATTTGTTCTTAT
Source organism: Eupelmus urozonus (assembly GCA_900480035.1). Taxonomy (NCBI): domain Eukaryota; kingdom Metazoa; phylum Arthropoda; class Insecta; order Hymenoptera; family Eupelmidae; genus Eupelmus; species Eupelmus urozonus. Next base: position 73,581 of record UELX01000398.1, on the reverse strand, counting down.
AGTTTATCAGAATTAATGTTTACTTTAAATTGCAAGATTATAATGAATAATATATTATAATTTTAGTTTAGTTAATTATTATGTAGCGATCAATATTGTTTTAACGTTACATCGATATTCTTTCTCACTGGTTATACAAAATTGATCACTTATTGAGTACGTGTCAGTAAGTGTACCTATACAATAAGACTGTACACTTATTGATAAAAATATTAATTGTACAAACTAAAAATTTGTCAGTAACTTTAGTTCTTTATTTATGACTTATGAAAAATTAAAAAAATTAATTGTTTGCACTATCAAATTTAACAAATTTACTTCTGCATTAAGAATTTAAAATACACTAATCTAAACTATAACGGTTTAGAAAACACACTCATAATTTACAAAAAATTCATTAAACCCATCATTAATTAAACATTCCCCACACACACAATTAATCGTGACCCAGACTGTACATCCACACTCCATCCTCTCCCCCATCTCCTCCTCAAGTTCGCGCAGGTCCGCGCCGGCTCGCGATCTCCCCGCGCGATATTTCGTCCTGGAAGCTCAATGAAATAGAAACGGCTCCTCTGGTAGCGGGCCAGCACACACACCGGCAGCTCTCGCGCCGTAGGCGGGCGCCATTACCCCATTCATCTAAACGAGATCGCTCTCCTCTCCACTGTCTCTCTCTCCCTCTCTCTCCTTTCCCACGTGAGCTAGAGAGAGAGAAGAGGCACGCACGTCGGAAACGTTACCAAGCCTTTTCGGCGAGAAATTCCATTCCTCTGGGTCCCGAACGAGAGAGAGAGAGAGAGAGAGAGAGATGATTCATTGTCCACTTGCAGCGCCAGTTCGTGACGGCTACTTGCGCGTGGAGAAATTTTGTCGGGTTATAAGAGACAGGATGTTGGCTGTGATTCTTTTAATTGGACAGTCGCGGCCTGGATGTCTTTATAGGCTGCATTCTTGTTTTCGATCTTAGTTTTTGAATTACCAAATTTTTCTTTGTTAAGTTCGTTTATTACGTTAACAGTCATTTCAAACTAGATTAGCTCCGATTTACTTAGCCGACGGAAAAATTTGAATAAGATCGCACCCTGATAGAGCCAAAGTGTTAACTGCCCGGCGAGAGCCGCAAAAGTGAGAATCGGTTTTAAGGGCGCGTGAAATCCGAAACGGCCGGCAAAAGGCGGCGGAAGCCGAGAAACAGAGGCGTATCCTAGCGCCCGCTCTTGCAAAAGGCGCGCGCGCAAAAAAAGGAGGATTTTTGGGTGGCCACTTACGCGAACGAGCGCGGCGATATTCAAAGTAGCTGCGCGCGCGCGCGACATCCTCGTGCGGTTGGACGAAAAAAGGCGCGTGGGAGCTGGCCAGTAGTGTAGAGTTGAGATTTAGAGAGGAAGCCGAAATTCATGCAGAAATTCATAAGCCGGCTAGTTTTCGGGCATTACTGTCACAATATCGATGCTATCTCTGGCTTGGCGCGATGCTAGTCCGTTATTTTATGGAGCGGGGGCTCTTTTGTTTCTTGTTGTAATGGTGTAATTCTTGAGCGGTTTATTTTTAGACTTTTGCTGTAAAGGAGAGATTTGATAATTAATTTGAATTTATTGTTATGGTGGAGAAGTATTTTTGTTGAGCAGATGTTTTATGCATTTAACGATTTCGTTGTATCTTTGATGGAATCAAATTATTCAATCTACTTTATTGGACAAATTAAGACTGCGGAATCGATTCATTATTGAATTCATATAGTTAAAAGTAAGAAAAATAACTATAAAAACAAGTTTTCTAGGCTAATTAGCAATGATCCAACTGACTACTTATCAATATTCAACCAGTGCATACACCTACTTAACCATCACCAAATCCCCTCCTGCACACAGCCCAGACTCTCATCAAGACAAAGGACCAAAAGAGTTCCAGCATCAAAGCAGACGCCTAATAAATACTCCGGCACATAAAAACGAACGCGTAAAATAAATATAAAAACCCTCCAGTACAAACCAAGCCGCTAGCTCTCACTATCCCGCGTCCGGCAGCTCGTTAAAAAACATCAGAACGGTCAAGCCCGCGCAGCTCTCATCGCCCGGCGTCATCATCATCATCATATCCAGAGGCTCTCGGATACGGCTTTATGCTAATCCAAACGCACGTATACACACTCGCACGCTCGGCCAATAAATCCTCCGTAAAATACGGCCCAATTACCGAAATGACTCATCAAGTAATAGAGCATCAAGCGGAGCACCTGAGCCTCAGCTCGGCGACAATAATAATATCACTAGGCGCGATCGAGCGATAACCGCGCGGACTAGAGCTTTTAACATATTCGGAGCACACGCGACGTAGCCGCGAGATAAGCGCGTACTTTCCCAAGCTGGATGTACAAGCTGAGAGTGTGGACATAGTGACCAGTGTATGTGAGCTTGTGGCCGGTGCGATCGGGCTAGATTAATCGTGTCCTGCGAGTGTGTATGCGTCTATTATGTGGTTACCGGATTCTTTTGCGAGAGGTTGACTTACGGGCTTGAGGTTGTGTTTCTCAGCGTTCGTTTCTTGCTGGTACGGCTGGTTGAGAGTGTGACCTTTGGTGAGAGTTCATTTGGAGAGAGGTGGATAAGTTAATTAAGGCGTGGATATGTGGAGAGGAATGGCTGGTTTAGTTTCTCTAATTGCGTATTAGAGAGGTGAAATTGTGCATCATGCGGTTTTTACAGCTGGGAGCGATGTTTTAGGGAGATGCGAGAGACGATGCGGAAGAGTGTGGAGCTATTAAAAATTGAGTAATTTAATTCAAATTTCAATGTATTTAGGGAGATTATAATCGAGAAAAAACTTTTTAAATCTTAATTACTTTGATTATAAACATTGTTTTTGCTATTTTAATTCATAAAGATTTGCATTATTATAATTATTATAATATAATTATATTATTATTATTATTGTAGTTATAGCGGTACCGTTATACTTAATATATCTATAACTCTGATGTAGCTCGTATTAATAAAACTTACAGAAATTAAATTTATCGGTCAAAATAAAAATTTCAATGATTTTCTTTTTATCATTTCTTACATTTTCAAATTTTCGGTTTTTTAGATATTTGTTTACTTAATAATCTCAAGCTTTTTTTTACCTTATTGAAATAATTAAGAAGATACTAGAACGTGCTTATAGGAAGGAAGAAAATAGTTTTTAAAATTTTGCACTTATTTAAATCAAAACTGATTATGATGTGCAGACTAATCGAATTTCAGTACAAGGAAAAATATTGAAGTAACTGAATTTTGAATCGATATCGATATATGTATTCTCGTTTTGTAGTATGTTACCTTTACTAATATCACATATTAAACAATAGTTTGTAAGCAAAATAGATAAAAATTAAACATTCTTTGTAAACAACTTTATTGCTTATTAAATGTTGGGTATATTCATAAATATTACTATAAATAGCAAATATTTTAAAAAAGTCTTAAATTTTAATTAATTAAGCAAAATCATTAATATTTTGTCTATAAACAGAAGTCTAAACTATTGAATCTTTATTCTAATAATTTTTATAAACAATGTTGAATCTACACACAGAATTATTTCATACTTTCAATCCCCTGACAAACTTTTTCACGTTTAACAGGTGAGTAGTTCAGGTTGCAAGTATGAAGGGGCTTCGTTTCGACGTTGATAGGTATTTTTATAGTTTCCTCTATTATTCTTTGTAGGGAATATTTAATAAAGCTATAATAATTCTGCGGTAAAAATTTATGAACCTTATACTTAATAATCAGATTAGAAAATCAAATAGGGCTAGCTTAGGTTTTAATTGCTCTAAGGCTTACACAATTTCGGTAGAAATTAAGTTCTGGTTAGTGACCAACTAATTTAAGAATAATTATTTCTTAAGTAGAGCATTTTTTATTTTTCAATTGTGAGAATGTTAAAAAAGAAGTGCATTTTACATATAAACTTCCTATTAGAAACTGGATAGTTAAGTATTCATTAGTCGACATAGGAAAGTAAAAACAGTGTTTGACGCAACTATGTTTAAAATTAACCAACTAATTTTAAGAATTTAAGAAATCATTAGTCGATATATGAAAGTAAAAACAGTGCTTGACGCAACTTTGTTCAAAATTAACCAGTTCATTTGATTTAATCAGTTTTGTAGACAGCCTGTTTTCTAATACCTATCGACCAGCAATAATTTTTAAAAACATTAATTTCCATATGTCAATATAAAATAACTCGTATAAAACAAATATAATAACAAACACTAAACACAGCAATCTCCCTAAACTTCTCCCAATACATTTCCAATCCATTAATCGATTAAACCGCACTAAACCTTAGCAATCCTAAGCACCTCTCTCAAACCCTCGCTCACTCCACCACCTCATTTAAAATGCAAATCTATCCAACTCTCGCAACGCGATAACGATCCCTCAAACCCTTCCCAAAAAAAACCCCATCCTCTCTCACCCGCCTCGGCAACAAGACAAGTAGGAGTCTCCCTCGCACGGAAACTCTCCCGACTCTTTCTCCTTCTCTCTCCTCTCAGCTTGATCGGCAAGGCAGATTCCTCCCACTCTCCTGAAACTTTTTCAGCCCGAGCTTTCGGTTTGAAAAAACGAAATCGGTGAAGATAACGGGAAAGCACCGCGAGCCTGCGAATGATTAACCGAGGCGCGATTCCCTTTAATGATGATATAGCCGTTGTTGATTTACGCGAGCGCGCGCATATATAAATTAAGCGCTGCGCGCATGTAACTCGCGCGCGCGCGCGATGGATTCGCGCTCATCGATCATGCCGCCTGACAGAGCAAGATTTTCAGGCGTCGATATGTAAGTACTGCCGGAGAGTGGAGTGTGTATGGTGAGGCATGCGGTTTTAATAGTCGAGAGCTGGGTATATGCGCGCTCTCGATTGAAATTTAATATTTATTTTGCGAGTGGAGATAAGGGGATTTTTGTGGGGCGGGAGGCTGGGTGGATTTTTAGGCGGGATAGGTTGCCGGTGAGTTGGGTATTTAAATGTGTTTTGGCAGGTGGTGGAGCGAGGAAGGTGGCTTGTGGAGATGGTGAAACCTATAGGTGATTTGAATGCATTTGTTTTTTTAGATTCGGTTTTAAATTTTAGGATTTTATTGTATTTATTGGAACGGTTTTTGAAATTAAGAAATATAGTGTGAAACTTTGTTATGTATGTTTAAGTAATCTAAATGTGGTACTTGAACGGTACATTTAGCTTATACATTTAGGTCTAACAAAAATTTTATGTTTAAGTTACAATTTTAAATCGAGAAACTCACAACTTTTCCCATGATTATTTTATGAATAGTTAAATTTTAATTTTCTGTTTATATCCCCTCCATTTTCATTATTCCCTGTTAACAAAATATTTACATTAAAGTTCACAATTATTACATCAAAATTAAAAAATTACTTTATATAAATGATCCTGCGTCAAGAAACGTCAGAAATTCCTTTGAAAAACCAACCAATCAAAAAACAAAGCATTCCTTACACTAATCTGATTTACCAAACTCGTCTTTACTTTTAATCAATTCAATAGACACCCTCATAAAACTCCCATTCAAAACACCCATCCAAGCCCAACTCTGCATCATTTCCTCTTCAATTAACGAACAAATAATCGCTCTAAACCCCAACGTAGTCTCAGCTCGTCAGCTTGGCGAAGGCGAGGCGCATAAATTAGATGCATAATCCCGATAATACAGTAAATTCTGTCGAATGCATGTAAACGTCTCGCGCGCTGGCGCGGTAAATTTCTCGCGCGTATATAGCTTTCGCAGACTCAAAAGACCGCTATGCTATCATGGCGCGCGCGCTTCGACGGCTTAATGAACCCCCGCGCTCGCTTCTCCCCAGATTTTATCGGATCCTTATTATTTTATGGCGAAGCGCCGATTTTCGTTTTGAAATAGACGAAGAGCTGGAGCTCACGCTTTAAGTGAGGTTTCATGAGATGTACTGTTAGATATTATGGTATGACTGTTTTGTAGGTGAAAGATGGATTTGTGGTATGGGTTGGCAATGTTAGGAATACAGTGTAACGTGAGTATTGATTTTTTTGGTAAATTTTATTTAACTGTATTTTATGTTTAAGATGACAGTCGCAGATCAAAAAATTTTGATCACGATATTGATTTAATTACATCTTTCGTATTTTGAAATGTTTCTTCGACAAAGAACATTTAAATTTCTTTTTTCATTATTGTACTAAATTTTAAAACTACTGATACATAAAATTTAAACAATTTATGACTTAAAAAAGTACGAATCAACTCATTACTAAAAGAACACGTCGCATACACATGAAACCCCGAAAATAAGCAAAACCCAGAGACTCAAAACTAGTCAACCTCTCGCAAATCATAAATTTCAACTACACAAGACATAAGACGCGTAAAACCAACAAAATAAAACCAAACGAAAAGCAGACAAAAAATTAATAAAGTTTCTGAAGCACGTTTTATTACCGCGTGTATTGACCTTCCTTGAGTCTCGCGCCATAACACAGTTCGTTGATCGTAAAAAAAGTCCTCTCTTTGTGCGTCCGTTTGCGTCCTTTATCCCAACCCGTGCTTATACACATATATACATTTCCCTCGGCACACCGAGCGCCAAAGATTCATGTGAAAGGAATCACTCGAATTTTTCGCCATGCATATTTCACACCCACGATTGCGCGCCGCCTTTTAGATTGTCTCTCTCTCTCTCTCACACACACACACTCACCCTCTGAAAGAGCAACGACTCTGCGAAATATAAATTGCGAAGTCTATATAGGCACTTTTTATTGCGGCTCGCGTATGGCTTTTACATAATGCATAAAAATTCGCGGGCCTCCCTTGCTCCCGTGTCTCGGCTCCTTTTATTTTTTCGCGCGAGAGCGCGCGAAAATTGGCCGAGGCCGAGAGCCGTAACTTAAAGGAGCGATCATTAAACGTCTTTCTCTCTTTGTGCCGCTTCGACAAATTATACTTCGATTTTTTCCGCAAATTGTGCCGCGCGCTCTCTGCGTTTCTATACGCTGTAATGTCATATTGCGAAATACTTGCGTGAAAATACAGAGCGCGCGCGGGGCAGTGTGGGAATGAATAAGTAGTTTTTGTAATTGCAACGCGGGGATAAGTGCGTCGATGGGGAAGTAATTAGTGCACGTGGCACTTTTGAACGGGGGAATCGAATGCGCCAATTATTTGTATTTTTCCGACTCTCGCCGAAGGAATAATCATATTTTTACGAGCGCTCCGTATTGCAATTACGCTGTATCAAAATAAGATCTGAACGGCTTTGCTTGTCATCTCGGGGTGTATATATATGACTTTAAAAATTTATACTTAGTCGTAAGTTTTCCCACACGACGACTTGATTGGGGCCTCTATAATGACGTATTTTTCAACTGAAACTTTTATTCGTTATAATTTCGCAAAATGTAATTTTACGTCATTAAGGACGTACTTACAATGTAATAAAAAATCAAGATGAATTTATTACTTTATTTTGAAAAGACATAACGAAACGCTGGCAGTTAGCGAAACTCTTCATGTATAGAGAAGAAAAACTTTCAGAACAACCAGCGCCTTTTCTTCAGTTAATACAAAAAACTATGCTTGAAGAATAAATCTATATACTAATACCAGTTCAGAAATATCCCATCTCTGACTCATCAATCAAAAATAGATCGCGAATCGCCTCGCGGCCGATGATTAATTAGCGAAAAAATCGCATGGAAATATGATTCAATTAAAAGCTCTCTCGCACCTTCTTTATAAAATACGAGAAAAAAAATCCTTAATGTAAATAATAGCCGCGATAATTAACGCAAAAGTACCGTTAGCCATTATGCAAGTGAGCTCAAGAGAGCTCAAAATAAATAAAATTGACAAATCCCGTCATCCGCGCGTACGCGGAAGATTAATGCACTCGGCGGATGCGCGACGCATAATTTGTATGCAAATTATCGGATTGTGTCTGCAAACGCCTCGGCCTATTAGTATAGTCAGCGGCATTACCGTTTTTTTCATAACTGTGGAATTCACACCGGTTATGGATGCTTTTATTTGGCCGAAATTTTCATAATCGCTAAATCTGAGCGAGAAGTGAGAGTTTTACGATCGGAGAAAAAGGAGCGGCGGCACGGAGTCGTAAAAGTTTGTCTTCCGAGCTTTGATTCTATTGATTTTTTTTATGGACCCACATTTTTTGCCTTATTAAGCGGCTGTTACACCCAATTGCGCTCTAATTCCTTTTCAAATTAGCCGTAATCGTTAAATTATTATTTTTTTAATGACTAAAGTACCCTGGAGAAAGAAATATTTCGTATCTATGACTACTAATAGATTCGTATTTTAGCTTTAAAATAATGTATTTGTTTCATAATTATTAATTTTTTACAAAAGAATAACAACAAATTAAGATAAACTAAATAAATAATTTTTTCTTTATAAAAAAATAAATATATATTCAGAGATCTTACATTTCGTCTGAAATACTTTACCAATACTTATTGTCCATATTAGCAATTAAGTAAACAAGTAAAACTACGTACACGATTAAAAATTTTGTATTTTTGGTAGTATAATCAAAGAATATAAATCTGGGGTAAAAATAAAAAGGAACTGTTTTATGTATCTACACATATTTTGGTTTATTTGTGAATAATTAACAAATATACACAGAAAGACTCAATATTCAACTATGTTTAATTTATTATGATTAAATAGTTTGGTAGATTAAAACTTTAAGCATGCGCATCATCCGATTTATTAAAAAAAAAAATTGAAAAATTAAAATTAGGCAAGGACATAAAGTACGATGTCACCTTAAAAACAATAACAACATAAACAACTCAAGTCACGCAGTTTGATAAACAGACACCAGCAATAAAGTATCTCAATAAAAATCCGTTACATAAAAATCCTAATTCACACGTATAAAACAATCCTCATAAGTGCTCTTCATTACAACTCGTAAAGGATCCGCAGGGCCATAACCGCAAGGCTTAATATATAATCTCATACGATCTCGCAACATCTTCGCTCTTATATCCCCCTCGCCACCGTTTAAATCACAATCCTGGCACACAGCGTGCGTGCGCACCCACAAACTGGCGCAAAAAACCACAGCGATATTCGTCCGTACCCGCCGGTGTGGTCGATCTCTGGCTTTGTCTCTCTTTCTCCCGCTGACCGTCGACACGCGAAGCACGATTTTTACGGCCAATAAAAATATTAGTAGGTACGGTGCGCCTCTTTTTTGTCCTCGCAAGATATATTCGGTTTCCGAATTCCTTTTTTTGATTGTTCGAGACCGCCGCGATTTTGGGGGGCTACGGGAAATCTTTTGCGAGCTGCCGATAGATGGATTTTTGGGGATTATAATGTGGTGTTATTGAGAAGCGGAGAAATGATTTCTAAGATTCGTTATGGGTTTTTTATGAATATTTAGTAAGTAATTTGGGACCGGAAATTGACATATGAGAAACTGATGGTTTGCGTGTTTGATGTATGAGAGGCTGGTTATTTTATAAGCTTCCTCGATCATAAATTTGTCTTTGCATATGATTGTTGTATGTATTATTGCAATGAAAGTTTGAACTCCTTATTTTTCGCCCACAATGACAGATATTTTGATTTAAACTACCTTGATTCTCAAGAAAGTAAAAATATAAATTATGGGATCTACTTGTAAAAGCAACATGTTTTAATATTTTACTCCCCGCTGTGTAGCTTTTCAAAATGTACAAAATATAAAGTAAACATCCCAATGTGGCTCCTTAAGATCCTTAAAAAATTGCATATGAATTTTAAACAAACAAATGAGATTTTTCTTCAAAAAATGTTTTATATTTAGAAAAAGTATATAAAAAGTATTTAATATCTAAAAAAATATGAAAAAATTGGAACTTTATCGATATACGATACTTCATATTTTAAAGAATCGCTTATAAATTAGATATACTAGTACAAGACCAAGCAAAATCGAACATGTCCCGTTATCTAAACTTTTCAGTTCTAATAAGTTATGTATTTATTATTATGTAATTATTATTATTTTGAACGATTACATATGTTACTGTCAGTCATTAGCACACTTACCTCACTATTGATTTTTTTTTCTTTGAATTTCCAAAAACTGCACAAATAAGTATAGTAATATATTTTAACAGCTTGCAAAAAGTAGGAGATTAAGAAGTAATAATTCAAAATATTTTCCAAATTTCGTCAAATTATGCTTCAATATTTCTGCTAATTATCCGGTTTTCAATAGTCAGGATAATATGCCACATTGCAAAACATTTACATGAAAGTGTAGAGTTGCATTGAAAATATGTAGTTTTGTAATGGCTTTGCTCGAAATAAGTGCGTTAATTGGCAAATAATTAGCGTGAAACGCAAACGCTACATTTAAGGGAAGTTATGCGCTAATTTACCGAATTTTTTCAAAGTTTGCGAGTAAACCTTACGTTTTAAGCTACATATTATCCCAATATTATGTCAAAAGTAATCATAATTTGACTGCTACATGCATTTATTTCTTGTACAATTTACGAAATAAAACCTAACGATTAACTTATTTTTGCTTTATTGAAAACCAATTTTAAAATTCTTAAAGCAATCGTCAATCTTCTTAGTTATAAATTTCAGAGCCAAGAATTACCTTCAACAATGATAATGTCTTAATTTAACAATAACTTTAGTGCACCTAGAATGACACGCATAAAATACAACAAAAATTACCATACCTCGTACGCACAAGACTCTATGAAGTCATATTTACGATTATAATAAGAATTATTGATTCTGCATTCATCCTTAAGTATACATATGCAAAAGCGCGCCGAGTTGCGGAGCGCGGCGCGCTCGTGTAAAAATAAAATTATTAATCTTTTTAGTCATGCGGAAAGTATTCGAAGACACCTTCGCAACTTTTCTGCCGCGGCGATGAATATTCCTCCTTCCACCGGCTTCTTTTAGCGGGCCGCTAACGGCATATTTCACTTTTTAGTGATTTGTGGAATGCTCTCGTTCGCTGAACTCTTTCCTTTTTCTCTTCTCCGTCTTTCTTTCTGCGCGGCGCGCATCGCGATGACGGCATGCCGGCCTGCCGATTGTCCGCGGATACTCCCAGGCTTTTTATTTTTCTTTGTTTTCTTCGGGGCCCCGCGAGTTTCGGCGCGAAACGGCCACAAAGAATTTAATAACCGTGCGAGGCCTAATCCTAGATTTACGTGGATAATATCTCATGAGCGTAGCGATAAGTTGCAATAATTTATAAGCAGAAATATACGCGTGGACTTGAATTAAATTCTCGTACTGTGTGTTTGAGTTTGAACATGAGAATAGAATTTTTATTTAAAGCTTTTTGAATTTGTAAGAGTTTGAATTGAAAGTTTGTGTCGAATCTCAATAGATGATTTTATTTAGTTCTCTTAACTCAATATCACCTCAATATTACTACAGTATTGCATTTGCATAATAGATAATTTTTCCATTAAAAATCTGCCTTTTTGAAAATGTTTATTAACTGTTAAATAAATCTTTTTTGCTAAATAAAAATGTACTATTATAAAAAAAGTTCAACCATAATTTCATTTTTGCAGTAGGTAAGTGTTAATGCTCGTAAAAATATTACATTTAAAAAATTATTTAATAACATTTTTATTCTCAACCCGACTAAAATCCAGCAACGAAGCCTAAAAATATTAAATCTCCATCACAAACCCCTTCAAAATTATTCATCATCGCGTTCAATATCCACCTATCTCGTTCGTAAAAACGAAGCGTTAATTAAAAAGTGCGCTGCCCGCTAAGTGTAACCACATATTAAAAACTCTGGCAGAGAGAGGAGGTATCATGGGCGTGTTGCGATCCTTGATATACCACGACGTCCAACGGAATCCGTAAAAGAACGCATGCGTAACCCTATAAAGCGAGGAGAAAGATGGCCCCGGCAGAATTACGGCTGTACAACACTTTGGAAGCGCGCTGTTCTATGCGTTTCATGCATGAGAAATGCCTGGCTGAGATTCACGAGTCGAGGTGTAATTTACGAAGAGTTTAGAGAGTCGCACGTCGCGGATAATGCGAAGGGAGGAGGCCTGGGAATATAAATGACATCACCGGGGTTATGTATAAATTAGCTTCTTTCAAAAGGTACGATGCGTAAATTTTTTTCCACATCGCGCGCCAATACATTATCGGTGGTTTGAAAAAAGGAGTATCCGTCATTTGGGTTTGGTTAAAAAATTTATTTATTGTGGTATTGAATGTGGATGACTCGTTTGGTGAGTGTGTTTATGATTTAATAACTATTTTAGAAGTTGTGTGCAGTATTGTTGAGAGAACCTTTTTCTTTCTAATACCGATGTGAGTAATTATTTCAATGAAATTTGTCAAAGTATTTTATGATCTCGCTAAATATTAAGATGGAAGATAAAAAGTAAAAATAATATAAAATACAGGTACCTGTCAGATAATTCGTAAATTGCATCTTCTTAGCGTCCCAAAATTATAGAACAGGTGAAAATGCGGGCTAATAAGCATACTTACATGCCCCGGATTCAAATCGAATCCGTAATTCCTAATTGTACCTAATTCCACACTCCGCTCGGCCATATACTTAAAAATCGAAAATATGCAGTCTGCATCAGGCCTCTCATTTGGCCCATCTCGGAATGCAAAAACGAAAAATTCTAATACCTTGACAACTTCGTCCCAATTTTCAGCAGCGCGTGTTCGCGCGCTCGTAACGCACGAGGCGGCTGAGTTTAAAAAACTCGCAACAAAACGAAAAAGACGAGCCAAGACCCGGCAAGCAAAAAAACGACGAGCAGAAAACAAAAGCAGCACGAGAGACCAACCGAGTAAAAGAACGTGAAAACGAGACACACTCACAAGCCCGCTTACACACATACACTTGCAAAGAGGGTGAGAAAGAAACAAGGATCGAGAGGCGCGCTGCTCCCAACGTCCAATTACACGACGTTCCTTTAATAATTATGCAGCGCCGGCTGGCTTAGATCGGCAACGATCGTAGGAGGCAGCTCGCGCGCGTCTTTAATTTGGCCGTATTGGACCCTCTCGCTACCTCGTTTTCGCTCTCGCTCCGAGAGTTTTGCTAGAAATCGAGCGCGCAACCGCCCGGGGCGCCGTACGTGGGAACAAACCGGGTTGCGAGTAGCTTAGCTTTAGCGCACGGGTGGCCCGCGCGAGCGATCCGGCCAACGAGCCCAGTGTCCTTGGCGCGAAAGAGAGGGAGAGTGTCTAGCGGTGCTCTCTCTGCCGATCTATGCCGATCGGCCGCTTGTGTACCGATCGGACGATCGGGATGGACCGGTAGTGAGGTCCTTTTCTTGCTTGACTGCTGCGACGAGGCTCTTTTTTCGGATGAGTTGTATTGTTTGCTGGGTCTAGCTTGTCGGAATTCGATTTGGCTGATTGGAGGACTCTATTTTGAAATAGTTGTGATTTATTGGGGGGATCGGTTGGTTGGTTGGTGGATGGGATGACGTGATTAATTGGTGTCGTGATTGCTTGTCAATTATGTTGATTGAGTTGGCCGATTGAGAGCGTGCAATAGTGACGTGCGAGAGAGACGGATCTTATGCACTTGTTGTAACCTACCTTACAGGAACAACCTTCTTTTGAGCATAATTTTACTAATTACTTGCTATCATAATTCGTTTTATTTTATACATCTATTCTTACCAAAAGTCACGATAGGGTATTTTCTCTGAATGAATAAGAAAATTAAATCAATTATGGTACAGATTAATATACTTAACGATCCTATTTCCATTCAGATTTCACCATCAGACCTAGCAAATACTGATCTAATCCCGATTCTTATCTATTCTAGCGTGTCTAGCTAATTCTAAGTCTCTCTGGTCTATCTTCCACTCGTTCCTCTTTCCACGGACTCACCCACACCCATGTGCTGGTTTTCGATAACTCCCAATTAGTCGTCTCTCTTTCTTCTCTCTGTCTTCCCCTCCTTTACCCGGGCACAGAAAGCCATTGATGAATTCGTCCTTTCTCCTTCTTCAAAATGTGTCCGTTCCTCTATCGGCCGACTGATTTATCGGCTCGCTCCTTCGTAAGCCAGCACATAATTTGACAGCCGGCGAAATCTCTCGCCTCTTTTTTAAGCCAGGAAATCACAAAGGGAACGATCAACGAGACCGAGAGACACGCGCATTGTGAGTAATCCGCAGATGGATTCCAGAGCGATGAAATTCGTTTTTCGACGCCGAAGATGCATCGGTATATTCAGCCTTTGCCGTGGAAGGTGATTAACTAGGAGATAAAGGAGGTTTTATGCGTATAGAGATTTTGGCTGGGGCTCGGTGTTGGGTGGTCGGCGAATACAAATTATATGCAGATAGATTAATTGAACGATAAAGGGGCGTTGCAGGGGAACGCGACATCGGCTCTTATTGATAATTGCTTCTGCTAATCTGGGAGATAGAGGTTACAAGTGTCGTTTTTATCGATAATCTCAGACGTTTTCATTAATCTTCGTGAGTGTGTGGTTGTAAAATTGCAAATTATGGCGACGACTTGATCGAGATTATTGAAATTCAACCGCTAGAGTCCATCGATCATTTTCGGGTTCTGATTCGTACATTTCTATATTTCCATTTATCGTATATGATTAATGCGGAGAAAGTACTGTGGAGAATATAGTTAAGGATAGTAATAAGTGCCCCTACAGTAAATTGACCAAGAGAAAATCATTGTTACCGTTGTAATAAAATTTTAATTTCATCATATTTTTCAATTATATAACACAAAATTTTTCAATTTTAATGGACGACCAGATTCATGAAAATTGTTCTCACCCGAAGTCACCTTAACACCGTCACCAAAGTATAAGGAATCATAATTCGCTAATAAACTATAAAATAACATGCATCACTACCATACAGTATTTCAACAACAGTTACTTCCTCCAAAATGTACATCTTCGCTAACGGAATTCTCTAACGAAGATCAAGTGTCCTTGTCTTTTACCAACACTCTCTGCAAAATCAGCCAGGAATCCTCGCCACACCACAAGTTGTATCGTTCTTATCCCAAATTGTGGATACGTCTGGACATATGTTACTCCGGGTGCGTGGGTTGGCGATAACGGCCTGCGTAAATAGGGATAAAAAGGGTGATCAGACCAGGCATTGAGTCTCGAATATAGCCAGGAGATTTTAATACTCTGGAGCCAGAACGAGCACAGGAAGGTAAAGTACGCAAAGCCAACAATGCTGGTGTAATGCTAAGCCAAGAAAATACTGGTAGCGTAATGTGTGGTTCAACTACGGGTATAAAAGTGTGGCTGAAAGGGAGAAATCGAAGCAAAAATTGTTTTATGGTATGGGGTTTGAAATATTGATTGGATTGTTGAATAGTTGCATTTGATTGATTCATGAAAAACGTTTAAGTTAGGGGATTAGTATTGAATCAATATTGTATTAATATTTTACAAATATTACTTGAATATCATAACAATATTATAATCTTCAATAATAGTAAAATACTCAAATTGTTATTTTCTACTGTAAATTTTACTACGCAGATCATTAATTACCACATGTATCTTAATAAATCACTGCAAATAAACAGAATCGTTGTAAATTATTCCACTGTATAAATCATGCCCCCTATAAAATACATATTTTCCATAGCTTAGCAATAAACTCATACAGATTTTGCGCCCACTTTGCTTGCTTGCTTCATCCTGATAGATTTGGACAGTCAATATCTGTTCTTTTATTCCTTTTGCTGTCAATATTTATGAGGAGAGGTCGCGTTTCTTCTTCTCCTTGATTTTTTTTTGTGCGAGCTAGTGGCCCATATCGCTTGCACCCGTGTACGAGAGCGAGCGGAATATAATGGGCTGTAAAATCTGACAGGTTGACTGGCGTTCGCCAGATTTTTCGATTCTAATTATCGGAACCCCAAGAAAATGAGGGAGAATTCGAGGCTGTATTCTGTTAGCATGCTCAATTGTTGCATGGTGAATTTTATATGTATTATTAGCATAAAGTATTTGTCTTTTGCATGATTATTGTATTTAATTATTTAAAATAAATTCTAGACATTTTGACTTATTAACTTTAAACAAAAAATTGATTATTAATATTTTGTAGTGCATTTTTATATTCATCTTTTGTCTGATGATGATTTATATTTTAACTGTTTAAGAAAACTAAAGTTAATTATATTATGTGATTAATGATTAATGTATCAATCAAGTTACAATATTTGTTAGTAATTATACAAAAATTTTTGATAGACTATAAAACGTAATGCTTATATATTTTGTACATTTTTTATACTATTATATAAGAAATATAAAGCTCCAGAGTGATACAAACGAAAAAATACCACTAATTAAAACTAAAAACTAATTTACTTTAATTTTCAAAATCATTTTATAAATTTATTCCATCCATTCATCACCATTGACCGTCCTCTATCAACTCAAAAAAGTCCCCCTCTTAATCAACGCAGTTACATTTTTTACTTATTCCCCTACTTACCTATACCTCCTCGACATCGCCTCTACATTTAGATAACAAGTGTATTGCAGCGCGAAGAAAGCCTCTAATAGGGGCAAGTGACGGGTTTCGAAAAAGCTCGGCAGGCACTCTGGTAGCGCCTCCGTCCGATCGGGACGATATTCAAATACGCCCCCTCGTGTGGAATGCAGGCGACGAGATGAATCCTCCGGGAGAGAGAAAGAGAGAGAGAGAGTAGAGCTTCTTCTTTTTCTCGGCTGTAATATATTCGACCACCTTGAATATATGCGCGAGCGCGAGACGTCAATAGATCCTGCAGCGCGATCCTTTTTGCAGGGACCTTTTTACTTTCTTCGGATATCCTCTTCTCTTAATTTATTGAGGTGAGAGTTATGATATTCTAGCAGGTTGAGATGTGAAATGTATTATTGTGTGTTTTCTGCTCGCGGAGCAATTGTGATTTCGCTGTTTGTTAATGTTTGAAGTGTGTTTACATCAGATATGCAATAAATGATTGGGTTTTCATTCGAGTTAATAATTCTTTTTGAGGTTTAATTATAAAATGTGCATATCATTTAAATTATTATATGGAAAATCCTTCAGAAGTTTGAAGTAATATTTATGCTACAGGTGAAATTATTTTTTCTTAATTATGCTGTCTGTCAGTAAATTTTAATAATAAAATATGTACTCTCCTTTTCGTATTAATAAATAATGCTACCTTTATGCGAAAAAAAAAAATTATCCAGATTATGATTCATCACTTGGTAGCCACGAGGTACGGTCATATGATTCAAAAAGATCATCTTGACTCGGTCTCAAGTTTATGATTAAATGCAAATGAATCAAAATCCGACCGATCGTATCTTATGAATTTTCTTGCATTTCAGCTGAATAGAAATCTCCTTCGTCGCCCTAGTCAAAACAAAAATTGAATAAAATTAAATCTTGTACGACATTGTTATGCAGAATTTCCGCTGAGCTGTCGCGAAGTATAAGCAAGTCTTGAAACAGGTGGTTGGACACTCTAGAAAGGATGAATCAGCGGCTGAAAAATATATTTTTTAAAACTTCGAATAAGTGATTTTCGCGAGGCTACAGTTTATTCATTTTTAATTAAATATTTAGCGCACCGAAGTGAAAGTTATTAACTTTTCACCTTTTTAAAAATACTGCTCTGTGAGTAATCAAAAATTGCCGGGGGAGTTGGCTATCAATCTTCACGTCTGTTTAGTATCCGATGGGCGTGATGCACAGTGACAAGTTAATAACCCACATGATGATCTGCGGCACGCTCTTATCGGTCAAATCTTCTTATAAATTTTTCGGGACACGTGAAAGTATGAAAAAAATATATTAATGAATAAGATTTTGCAGGTTTGAAGCGAAAATTTTCGATTACAGCAGAGCCGATCGAGCGATATGTATTGAGACTTTTGATTAATGAAGAGGCCTGTAATTTAACTAAATTAATAAGTTACAGGAGTAATGAGCTCAGATTTTTAGAGGGGTTGTATTTAAAATTTATGATGGAACTTCAAGAAACTTTGATGCGGTTTGCCTGACTGTTTTGCAGTGAGAAATCGAGACATTAAATCGTAAAAGAAAAAGATTCTTTAAATTACATTTTTTCTAAATTTTTTTAACTTTTTATTGCGTTAGTAGCTTTCTCCTTCAAGAATGGTAAAGTTGGCGATGCTATAAATTTCTCCTTTTTCCAATCCAAAAAGGAACGACAGCATTCACCCATAATTTAGAGTTTATATCGGTTCAAATACAGCACTTGCCATTAAAAAAGATTTCTTTTTAAAAACATCGCACGTTTTTCAGTATAAATAAAACGAACGAAATGTAGGAAATGCAGAAAAATATATTTAGTAGAATTATTATTTAATAGCTTCCTAGTGAATAAAAATTACATAAATGACCATAATAAATTGTCAACGAAAAAAAGACATATTAAATAAAGTATTACAAAGCCAGCAAAACTTTAGAATATAAAAAGAATTAAAAAGTTTACTCAGATGTGCTACAAAGGCACAATATACTACCCAAACCGTAACATTTTTTAATACCAAAACGCTAGCATAACAAGCCCAATATCCAACTTGTACAATAACAAGTAAAACCCTTATCAAAAAACTGTCCGCAGACAAGCTCACTCCTTCCCCAGCAATCGAAAGCGCATCAGCAGCAACACCAAGCTCAGTACATCCCAGCTCTCTTTCATAATTACAGAATATCCCGCTCCTTCGCGCTCACCTTGGCCGCGTAAAACCTCAACCTGCACATCCATTACTCGTCTTGCTCGCGCGCGCGCAAAAGCATCGAATCGGCGGAAAAGAGCACTCTCGATCCCTCTCCCTCCCCCTCTCGTTATACACATTGTCGGCGAACATCCTAAGATCTCTTTCCACCTTTACGCGCTTTCCGGGAATCTCCCCCCTCCCCCCCCCTCTTCGAAATTTTTTGCCAGGCTCTCTTTTTGCAGCGCGGCTCCCCGCTCATTTTCCCCTCGCAGGAGCGAGCTTCCGGCGTGAGAGTTGTCTCCACCTACCGCCGCGTGAGCTCGCTCCAAGGGAGAGAGAGAGAGAGAGAGAGACACTTTTTAATGGCCGTGCGAGAGCGGCCATTCGGCGAATCTATCGGACAGGGGGGGAAGGGTACGTGCTGCGCGCACAGGGAGTATTTAACGAACCTGGAGGTAGAAGGATGGGAGTGGACGGGATGGTCGGAAGGGTTTGAAGGAGGGTTTGGAGGGGAGGGGGAGGTTATTGAAAAAGAGGGGAAAAATGTCTTAATTTGAGGCGAGGAGAAAAAAGGAGGCCGACTGTTTGGGTGGTGTTGCTTGTGTTTTCTGCCTTTTTTTAATGATCAATGCGGAGGATTGTCATTAGAGTGTACAAGGTAGAGGATCATTAAAATTTATTTGTGTAAAAGTTGTTTATGACTTTGATGGGGCTGTGAACATGTAGGCCAATTTGGGATGGGAGTGAGGATTTTTTTTTCAAGATTTTCTGTTAGTTTCAATTAAAAAAAATTGTTTCCACAAACGTTAATTTTAACAATCTGGATTCTAATACTATGTTTCTAATGACGTTCTCTTGATGGATCTCGTTGGAATTATTTTTTAGAAATTTCAAAATGATGAATAAGAAAAGAACGTGAAGTTGCAAATGCAGTTAAACTTTTTGCAATTCTCACGATGAAAAAGGATATTAATAGATCATATGTCGCTTGAAAAATAAACTCGAAGTCTTATACATTCTGAAAGATAAAAAATCTAAGAGGCGGATACGTCAATAACACTAATATTTCCAGATTTTTTTCATTAGAAATTATAGCAAATCGTGTAAGATTAACGATAATTCATAATTTTATTTTTTGCTCTAGATTTGTAAATAATTGAAAATCTAGTAGCGCAATAGAAAAACAAAACATGAAATTACGCTCTTTCACTTTATGCACGACATCTTCTATAACTAATCAGACTGACTTTCGGTACTTAATAATCATACAATTACATCTCCACCTCACCACCACGCACATCTCGACATCTCTTTAAAACCACTTTCCCACAACTCTCACCAAAAGAAAAACAACCCCCCACCACCCACGCTTTTTCTATCCCCCCTCATTCTCCCAAACAAGTAGCACAAGAAGAACCTTAAGTTTTCTCCATAAGCGCCGATCGCGCATCTCATCGCGACCACCTGCATCGCTCAACGCGCCCGCTCAGTTCAGCGACTCGACGAGAGAGCCGCTCTCCTCTCTCGTTTCGAGTGAGCGCGATTTTTTGCTCGCGCCGCAGCTTCTTCTTCATCGCTCGGCGAGAGTAGAGCCGATCGCGATGCAAAGAGAGATAGCTGCCGCCGGAATTTCTAATCAGGACATAAGGGGGCAAGCGCTTTTCGGGGGGCGGAGGGAAAAAACGTACGGCATTCCGCGGGAAGGTGGGGTATAAATTTTGCATGCTGATTTTTCGGGATGGCGGAGGGGGCTTGGGATTGTTCGGATTTTTTTGGGTTGGGATTCGGGGAGGTGGAGAAGTTTAAGGTTAAATGGGAATAGTAAAATGTTTGGTTGTAATATCGGTAATGGTTAATCGAAATTTTGATGGCGATCTTGAATTTTTCGGTTTTTTGTAAAATGCTAGAAAGTTTATGCATGGATTTGCGCAGAAATTACAATATCACGAACGTATATTAAACTGCACGTATGATCGCCGTAGGTCTTTCTCCGATTCTCTCCGTAATACTAAAACATTTATAAACTCATATTCATACCAACCTATTTTCATTCGTAATCTAAAATTAATGCGGTAAAATCTTACTTTGGTTCAAACGTTTAGATTAAACTGTTAATAAACTTAAATAAATAAGTTATCTAAATAAGTATGATTTAAACTAAACAAAATTTAAACTATATCTAATCAATTACAGAATTTCAACAACACTTCAACTCCCAGAAACCAACTCCAACCCACCAAATCAAAAACTCCGTAGCACTCAACGTCTCCCAGCTCCATCCTCCAAGGGAGCAAAATCCACCACAACCAAAAGAAGACAGGCCTCGCGAAAAAAGGGTGAAAGGGGGACGGAGAGAGAGACGGACACATGCAACGAGGAATGCAGCTCGCGCACGTCGAGGATGGGTGGATTGTGGAGTCACGACTCGGAAAATGACGTCATGCCGCTTATAGTAGCTCTCGCGACAAGCCGAGTGTGGGCGAGCGCGCAGACACACAGGGACTTCCTCTCTTGCCTTTCCTTTTGCCGTTTGTACTTTCTTCTCTGGCAGAGCGGGCAACGTTTAATCCGCAAAACCACGCGCGCGCACCGCTAATGAGCGGAGCTTTTAGGTTTTTGTTTTGAGCGATTGAATCGATCGTGGTTTTTGCCTTCGTTTGCGCGGCTTTCGAAAGTCTTTGTTTCGGATTCTGATGGAGGTGAATATGACGAGTAAGCGGGTTTTGCTATTGCAGAGTAATGCAAAGTTATGGGATGTGGAGATATTTTTTTAAGATAGCGTCGCGTGTTCGTAGCTGTTTTTTCAGGTTTTTGGATGGATGATAGTGTGGAATGTGTTGAAAATGTTTGAGGTAATGTACGGGAATTTTTCATGAATTTTCGATTTCGTATGTTTTACTACGAACGACAATGCTTGATCAGTATAAGCTGATAGTACATTTTACGTAAGTAAGTTCTCATAAATATCATTGTAAAAAGCTCTCCAAAAAAAAGTTTGTGAACACAGTAACTCGTCCGGTTACAAAATCCATAATATTTCACTTTTACGCAGACAGTGCAAAAAAGGAGACAAATTCACTAACGGTAACCATATATATCCCTTCCCCAACCACCTTTAAAGAACGCAGATAAATAAAAGATCCGAATCTCGGCATCAATCCTCCACCTCCCCATAAACTTCCAGCAACTCCTCCAGCACCTAAAAACTCCAGCAGCTAGCTAAGTATCCCCAGCTCTCTCGCTTGTCGCTCCGAAAACGCGAATTCCTCGCCCAAGTCCAGACCACTCCCCTGCGCTGCAGCGTATATAACTCAGAAGGCAGGAAAAAAAAGGAGAAAAAATAAGAAAAAAGAGAGAGAAGGCCGAGAGACTACGGGCTTGGAGCGCGATCGAAAATTCCTGCCGTCGGACCATCAGTCATTACCGAAATTCCCGAAATCTTTCGAGCTGCTGCGCGCGTTTCTCCGTCCCTTCGTCGGCGGGCCGTTCGCCGGTATTAAGATGTTTGGAGAACGCTGCTGCTGCATCGCGCGCGCGTATATATAGGTAGACATAGCAGAAAAGGGGAGCTGGTGTGCGTGGGTAATTGTTTCGCTCTCCTTGTCTGTCGAGCTGAATCGAGAGCGGCTTTGACGAATGGCGAAGAATGCACGGCTTTCTGGAAACGAAGAGGGCTTCCAGGGAATTGCGAAGGGAGCCTTATCGTCCCGGGGATCTGCGTGGCCTAATGAATTTAATAACGCGTGATGGCCGGGGCAATTGAGCCGCGCGCGGCTCGATCTCCTCATCTAATGATGCTTTAATTTAATGGAACGTGTACGCGCTTTTTTCGAGTGACACTCGCGCGAGATTTTATTGCGGAAATTACGCGCAAATTACCGAATGTCTCGATATTATTTACTCAAATTGCCTATTCAATCGTCCAGAGAATGTCTTTGAAAAGAAATCAATTTTAAATCGGCTCTTACTGTTTGTCACGCCAACGCCACTTGCCTCTCTTTTCTGCAAAATTATTTCCACCTCGAAGACAAGAGAGGCAGACATTTTTCCTGCGCGCCTTTCGAAAGTCACGCTAACGTGTACTGCTCGTTGTTATCAAAATTTTTACTCTCTCAAACACGGAAGAAACAGAATTTACGGAATGCGCAGCGCACACAAGTAAATTTTCGAGGCGAAACCGAAAAATCGGCGCCGAGACAGTCTCGGCGAACGGACGCAAATCATATACGGTATGTACACAATGAAACGTCGCGCGCTTACAGGTACCTTGGGAAGATTTTCTTACCTCCGAGCACACGAGAGACGATCGTCGAGTTGACACTGATTGTGAAAGACTTTTCAGGCCTGTTTGTTCAAGAATCGTTTCATCGGGCATAGAAAATTCACGTACCTCTCTTTCTCTCGCGCGCGCGCCTCTGCAGTGTCAACACGCGAGAGCGGCTTCACACAAGAAAATTTCAACTGTTTGCTTTATTAAAATTGTTTCCCCTTCATTTTCTCAGCGCGCCTTTAAAGTAATGAGGAAAAATCGACGCGATTTCGCTCGTCCGTCCCGATTAACCGATCGAGACCGACTCGCCTCATTTCCGATCGGCAATACCCAAAACTGTCGAGCACCCGTCCAAGGCTCCGCTCCCTCTTCAGCTCGTCTAACTCACTCGATTATGTCATCGAGGTTCGCCTCGGATTCCGCGAGCTAGTAGAGCTACACCTGCGCCTATGCTCTTATCATCCAACCTTCTTATCACTACCTTAAGGGGGGTTTAAGGAGAAAGTTGATATACTGCACGCAGCTGCATCTGCGACAATTTAGCTTGCTACCTTACGCATTATATTTGTTTTGACGATCGTGTGACGCTACGTCGGCCGGATGTGCTGACGGTGTAGCCGAGATTGCAGCGGTTCATTCATGGCTTCGTCGATGCGTACACCATTCAATGGAATCCTTAGTCCATTGATAGTCTCAGAAAAGATTCCTGCGATTCTGCGTCATCGCGCGAGCGTTAGATAGATCATATCGAGCCTCGAGCGATCTACCTCTGCATGATTCTCAAATAAACTAGCACCTCGCTCTATCATGACTCATCAGTGAAAACCCACTTTTTTCCCCTCATTACTCCAGCGCTTCTCTAAACTAGTCCATCTCCCCAACAATCGACGTCGGCAAAATTCGCGCGCGGATGAAAATTCCCGAGCCGCGGAATCCCAATTGGCAGCGACTTGGGAATCAACCTGCAAGACAAATTGACGTCGCCTGCGCTCCTTTTTTTTTCCACTCCACTTGGAGAATGCGTCCCCGCTAATGATATTCCCCCTCCGGCCATCTTGGCCGCGCGGCAATTAATTTAGAAAGGAGCGCAAGAGCTGAGCGGCCGATTTCGCGCGATCGCCTTTTTTTGCCGGCACGTCGTCCCGGCATTCCTAGCTCTCTCGGGCCTTATCGTCGGAGCGCCCGATCGCTGGCGCAAGACTAGCTGTTTTTCGCGCTGGGAAATTGATTATTAGTTGGGATTGGTCAATATGTGTGGTGGAGATGCGGTTGTTTGGGAGCTGAGGGTTTAATTAGTGTGTGGAGTTGGGAATGTGAATTATTTTTAGGATAAGGGATTGAGCTGATTGGATTGAGGTGGTGATTGGTTGTGGCGTGTGAATTATGAGGGTTGTGTGAATGGTGAGATTTTTATTAGAAGTTTGTGGTAATTAAGTATCTTTTATGATTAGAACGGTATATTTTATGTTATGAGATCGACGGTGGTTACTTGTATCAAGTAAGTTCCATTAATGTATATGTTAATTCGAGTAACTGTGACTCGCGAAGAGAGAATCAATGATTGGAATAGCAAAGATAAATGTTTTTTTCGTATTGAACCGATGCGTAAGCGAACCTATTTTTATAAACACATTTTTAATGTATTTATCAGAATGACAGAGTTATAGCAAATTAAATACTAGGACGAGATAATCATATATTAGAATTCATTTCACACGGTTCTTATAAACGTTGTTTGTTGATGTCGCGTCAACTGATATTAACTTTACAAGGAAAATGACTCTACGCATAAATAGAAACTGTTCATGCTTTATTTTATCATTTGATTTCTGATAATAACACTTTTTAATTGAGTTAAATTAAAATGCAACTTAATAATAATCGACAAAATAATTGTTCTTGTAAATAAGTGTTTAAAAGCATCAACTCGTTTTTATATTAGATAATGGACGTTTTAAAAACTCTTCCATCTTTATCACAAGAGAGTGGATTTTAATGTCACCTTTTTTTTAATTCACAATGGCAAACTTCATCAACAAATTTCTTTTTAACAAAACAAAATCTCTCATTTTACCTCCTAACAGCAACTTTGCACTAAAGCGCCACAACAAATACAAAAAATCTTAAAACTACAGACTGAAGACAAGCCGGCGCGAAACCCGAGCCCCTCTCAAAAAATTTTCTCCACTCAGAACCAGACCCAGCGAGCTTCGATTAAGATGTAGATCTCCCTGAAGATGCGCGGATCCGGCTGAGCGACGGCGCACGCAGCTGCGGCTGTCGCTGCTGTTGCTGTCCTGCTGTTACATTTCCTACGCTCGCGTGGGCTTAGATCCTTAACGGACTGCCCCCTCGCGCTGAAATTAATGCGTGCGCGCGTGCGTAGGGCTTAATTTATGCGCGAAAATCGCACGCTGCATTTCTAGGACTGCTTTTGATCTCGTCCGTTTCCCATGAATTCGCCGCGGGGGTGCGGAGGATAATGACCGCGTCATGCCGCGTAATCGGCCGTGCTAATTAATTGGGAGATTAAAATCGTCGGGTTCTTGAGTGGATTTTTTTTTAGGAAGATGGGAGAATTTTTAGAGTTATTCTTTTATAGTTGTGGTTTTGAGGTATAGTGTGTTTTTGTAATACATTAGCATGTGATACGATTCTTAGTTCGTTTTAACAATGATTTAAATGTTGTACTAGGAATGATATAGGTTTTCCCAGTTTTTAATAGTAAAAGTTTAATTGATTCTTAGATTAAAATAGTCTTTTTTAGAATAATGATTTTTAAATACTTTTTCTGAATATTAACGATAAATCAACAAATATAATAGTTCATAAAATACAATTGAATGTAAAAAATAGATAAAAACAAACAAAGTAAACATTAAACATTAATACAAAGAAATTGATTTTAAACTGAAAACGTGAGGAAAAGAGAATTAAGTTTTTCTAATAATATACATATGCGTTCCTGAAAAGCTCTATCATTTTACACAGAAGAATAATAAAAAAGTAAGTCTGAACTTAAATATGAAATTTCCTAAAAATGTTTTAAAAAAAGAAGTAATTATGACTACTTTTAAATGCAATAATTAGTACGATATTTAGCTTAAAAAATTGATAATTTGACTTTTTATACTAAATTACGCAATATTATCTGAGCCGATGAACGTCCTTAATCATTCAAAACCTCAAAAAAAAGACACTCTTAAATAATTATCTATAAAACCATCGTAAACCTCTCATCGACCCACAAACCAGGAATACGCTCTTAAGAACCGAACCAAAACACCCTCGCCAGAATAACCCGCATGAATCCTCAAGTCCGAATAACCAACATTACGCATTAATTCGTCGAAACTGACACAGTTAACCCCGCGCTTACCGCTTGTATCATCGACTCAGCAGAAATCTCACTCCCATATCAACATCTTCACCAAGTCCATAACGCCGCAAGATAACCAAACAATCCGCATCGATTCCCAGAGTAGAGCAACTCTCGATCGTTCCAGCTCTCACGAGCAGGCGCCTCGAACTCACCTAAAAATACTGGACGATCCGCGATTTGCTGCACGCCGAATTACCGAAATAATCGCTGATCCAGAGTCCAGAACTGAGTCATCGCGGTGCTTTTGCTCCTCGGCGCGCCGCACAGCCACCGAGAGAGCCGGCCAGTGACCAAGATACCACGTGTGATTCAGCTGATATTGTTTCCCAGGCTTCGAGAACGTCATTGATTTGAACGCGCGGACCCCCCGCGGCCGCGAATTTCCAATTTTCGCGGCTGTGCGTACGTGACGCTTCTTAGGTCAGGCTCTAATTTTACGTGCAGCGAGCGCGCCTGTTTTCGTCTCGCGCCGGCGCGTGTCTGGAGCTGCTGTGCGGATTTTATTTTATACCAGCTGGGGGCTCGTGGCTGGGTTGTGTACTGGAAGAATGCGATGTTTTGATCGATAGTAGTTTATAGTGGGTATAGGCATTGTTGGGCTGTGGGTTTGTTGATGGGCTTTAGAATTCTGTGAAGCGTAGTATGAGAAGCAACAATATTATGTATATTTATTATTTATTTTGAGTTATATACCGATGATTTAGGTATCTACCCAGAATAATGTTTAGGGAAAATTACTTTTTCTCAAACAATAACAGACTGCGAAATCAAAAACATTTCTTATAAAATTTAGATTTTTTTTGCATTATCACATTTTTTGAAAATTTCTAATAGATAATTTTTATTTAAATGAAACTTTTAACTTTATTTAAATGACAAATCAAAATATTAGTACTACATAAATCATAATGAAAAATCAGATCAATTCAATAAAACAATTTACAGACTATTATATACAGGAACTAATAATTGGGAATACTTAATGAATAAAAATAAATTGTATAATAAAAATTTATTATATTGTCAAATATTTAAAAAAACATATATATGTATACAAATCATTTACCTACATTTAAATATATCACGGTGTAATATTTTCTATTAAAGCATTTTATCAATTCATAAGCTAAGTATAAACTAATTTTTTTTTTAATTTAACCTTGCATAGTATACAAAATAATACAAAATTGTTATACTGCTTCTCTGCAGTTATCAAATTAATTAGTTTAGTTTTTGCCTTTTAGTATCTATGAGAGTTTCAAAATATTTATCCAGTTCATCAAAATCAATTTCATCCATTTCTAGAGGTCTCTTTCTACTAGTATTTAAAAGTTTTTTTATTTGTTGTTTGGTTTTTCCTTTCAATATAAGTCCAATATATATACCACAAATTAATTGAAGATCTGGTACATTTAAAATCCTAGCTGCCACCATTAAAGCATGAGCCTCTCCAAAAGATAAGCTCTGAAAAAAATTGCATAATAAGTACTGTATTTCTAAATATCATAAAACATTATTTAGAAATAAAGAATTACAAAAACATATTATATTAACATCGCGGTACTTTAAATAATTACAAGAACATATTATTGTAAATTAGATTAGATAAATTAATTTATAAGAATTCAAATTTTAAAGAAAAGGAATAAGCAACAGCAATTATATTCAAAATTAAATTTGTTGATAAATGTACTAAGTTTTAGTAAAGTTACAAAAGCGAAAAATAACCGATCAATAATATATTTTTTCTAAATTAAGAATGAATTATACTTATAACAGACAAAATAATAAAAATTACCAGAAAAAATTGCAGATCCCAATCGGATAATGGAACATCAAATGGTAAAGAGTGAATTATCTGTATTATAGCTTTATCTTCTCCACTCAGTCTATTGTAATCTACTTCCGATATGCAAAACTCTAGCCACGCTTTATCCGAATCTGTTTCGATTTCTTCGCAATTTTCCTCGTTATTATCAAATAGGTCTTTATATTTAAAATCTTTAATTTCGTCAATATCTGGTATTAAAATTTCTTCTTCAGATTCGTCTTCGTCTTCAGCTTCATTTTCCTCTTCAACTTCCAGTTCCCCTTCAGCTACGTTTTCTTCTTGAGCTGCGGGATCCCATTCAGCTGCGTCTTCTACTGCAGCTGCGGGATCCCTTTCAGCTGCGTCTTCTACTGCAGCTGCAGGATCTCTTTCAGCTGCTTCTTCTACTGCAGCTGCAGGATCTCTTTCAGCTGCGTCTTCTATTCTAACTCCAAATTCCTGAAGGGTTCTGAGTAGGTTCTCATCTGGAACCCATGGGGCTATAGGTGAGTATTCTTCTTCAACCTCGTGTTCTTCTTCAGCTTCGAATTGCCCTTCATTAAAGGCTTCTTCACCATTGGCAACAATTTCCAATTTGCCAGGCGCAAGAGACTGTCTCGACTCTCTTAATTCGGGTTCGGGATTTTTCAAAAAGTCCCATTTACCTTTAGGTATATAATTAGCTTCATCATCTTCAGATGATTCTTCCTCTTCATCTTCGCTTTTCAAGTAGACGGTTCGTTCTTCGAAGAAGTTACAAGTTCTTTTTAATTCCTCATCAGAATCATATTCCTCTACTTCTTCCTGTTCCTCATCACTTTCGCCTTCCTCTTCAGCTTCGTATTCTTCTTCAGGCTCTTCTTCTTCTTTAGGTTTGTCTTCTTCTTCGTCTTCACCGTCGCTATCCTTAAAAAATAATTCTAACATGCGATCTGATTCATGAAAGGGATTTGTCAAAACGTTTTTTCCAAAATTTGGATCATATTTATTCCTCTCTCCCCACTCAAGAAATTTTTTGAAAGTTGTAGATTTTATGTCCATAAGTACTACATGGTCTTGTCCCATTTGTTCACAGAATGCGTCAACCATAGCCGTTAAGGTAGGGGATAATTCTATCACGTGCATGTGAACATTGAAAACTCCTCCATCACTCACTACGATTTTTACAATACGTGGCTAGAACGTGATAACATGTACAAAGTGTTACAATCAATTAAAATTTATTGTAATATAAATATGAAAGTATATACTTCAAAGTTTCTATAACTTTTAATAATAAGCAATATTATTGTAAACGTATTAACCACAAAAAATTAAATACCTGAGGGGGTTTACAATACATTTTCGTCAGCAATCACTTTTGTCGCTTTGAAACAATAATCAAAATTGATATTTTTGAATCCTTTCTATTAAAGTGTATCGGTAAATTTCTTAACTCAGCCTTATAGCTATGTCTAAATAATAAATGGCACACTGTGAACTGTTACATTGATTATGAATCGTTATAACCGAACTAAGCCGATTCCACTGACTTAAAGCGGGGGGATATGAAATCAAAACAAAGAAATTAAGCATAGAGTGCTGGAATACCGAATAAATATTTATAATACAAAATCAATTCTTATCTCTTGATTTAAAATTTTTAATTGTACTTAAATATGTGAATCGCATGTAATTTTAACTGTAAATTTATTTATCAATCAAATGTTAAATCGTGTTTTCGCAAATTTTTACAAAAACTTGCATTGCACAGACCTTACTGAGCGAAAATCTAATGTAAATTGTATATACCTGCAATAATATATTACCAAAAATTGAATTTACCCGTTTATTGTTCTAAAATTTTATACATGTACATTTGTAGAATTGAGATTATAACTTTTGACGATGAGAAAGGATACTAACAATTTTTAACATTTTCTTCGTGAGTTATAAATTTATTAATTTAATTTAAAATTATTTTGAACATTAATAAAAATTAAGTTGTTTATAAAAATAAAGTTCTTATATTATAAAAGTAATATTCACTAAAATCATAATTTAATTTTAAATAAATACATAAGAAAAATTTTGATGTGACGAAATATTACTGCTATTGCTATACGCAAAACTTATCATCAGTATCGCGTGGAAATAACAGTTTCCAATTATTATTTTAATTGTAACCACGTTAATAATAAGCTAAAGAGCGGTTGCAATTAAATTCAACGTTTCTATAATCCCAAATTAAAATAATTATCCCGATTTTTAAATTAAAAAACTAATAAAGCGCATAAACGCTAGAACTTGGACATGATTAAATTCAATACATCCACAAACAAGAAGCTCAGAGCTCTCCAAAGCTACTCGACAAAAGCTGCACGAACGCTCTTTTCTGCATGAGCGTAACTGCGCTGCTTGTGTGCACGTCAGCTCAGATCTTTACTTCCCCGAAGCGTGAAGTCACCCGGGCGGTCTTCCATATCAAGCCTCTCTCTCTCTCTCCCTATCAATACCTTCTCGTGCACTCTCGGCTTTTCTTTATTCCGTTTTTACAGCGGGCCTCTTCTATAATGCAGCCGCGCGTGCGCGTGTCGCTTATTATATTCTCCAAGGCGCGCGCGTATCGCCGATCTATCGGACCTAATGGACGCGCGATGTCCGGCAATCAGCCGAGCATGTGTTTGTCTCTCACGGCTAGAGCGAGAGAGAGAAAGGATGAGGGAGAGAAAGATGAGACGAGAAGCTCTTGTCTCGGTAAGAGAGTTGATTATTTGCTTTTTAGAAGGATATGTGTTTTTTCTTCTGTTGAGTTTTCGGGATGGTCTTAATTATTCTATTAAAATTTAATCGAATTCAATGTATTAAAAGTATTACAGTATTCTTAGGATTTTGTCTCTAAAGTATCTATACCCACTATACTTCAGCTTTTATTTTAAACATAATTTGTTCTTTGTATTATAAGCAAATGTGATTTTAAACATTTTTGCTACGTTAAACTACATCAGCTGAAGTTCGCATCAATATAAACACATCAAACTAAAGAAGAAATAACCAGTCCATTAAGCAAAAAAATCATTCTAAAATTTTACGTGTTCACAGCCGACTAACAAATTGCGGCCCCAGTCAATCCGCTAGTATCAATAACCATATGCTACTTTCAGGCTTCGCCTCTCATTAATTTCACCAAGTCCTCTCATTCTCCCTCGCTCGCTTTCACGTACGTTCACAGTTGATCGCTCGCAGAGGTCGCAGGCTGCTTTGCAATTTAGCAAGAGTACGTGTATACGCGTGACAGGTAGGGAGCATCGCGGCTGGGCGGATTTTCATTCATAATTCAACGTCACCTCATCCTCGCCCAAGCGATATTGCAAGGCGCTCGTCTTTTTGCAGGGCGGGGGCGTCGGAAGGATTTCAGAAACATATCGGATCTGAGTTGCTTTTTTGTTAAAATGTATTCTGTAATGACAGTTTTGAGGCTCGATTGCGGAGTGTTTAATAAATTTCTTATTTTCGCTGATTGTTCTTCATTGACGTTGCGGGATTGGTGGTTTAAAATTTTCATAAGGTACTCGCACGTAGGCATAAAATGATTTCTGGTACAAGAGTCTCGAGGGCAAATTTATTCAGGTCTTCGAACCGCTTGTCTCACTGTTCCTACCTTATTCGTGTATATACCATTGATGTTTATCCATTATATGCATTTCTTTTACTTTTTATTCTGCGAGACCTCTTTCGCATTTACTTTTCGCTTTAACTTTCATTGCTTACCACAGAATCGGTAATTTTTTTTTCGATTGCCTTTTACTTTATAAAAAAAATGTTCTCAAAATATTATAACAGTATAGATTAAATATTGTTTAAATTAACGAAAGCAGCGAACAATGTACCCTCATTTTACGTTAAGCGTTTTTCTTTTAATCAGATGGCTTTAAAAAAGAATCTCGACTCTCGCCGCATCACTCTGCATTTCTCGGCGAGCAAACATCCTGCATCTCACGTCAGAGATTTTGACAAATTGCGCATTCGTCATTACCGCATTAACTCTTTGCAGAGCTGCTCTTAAAGCTCGCGCACACAAGAAAGCGAGGGCGTGGTGGACTCGAGAGCAAACCTCTCACTCTCGAGGCCTGGCCGCGCTCGTTAGCACATTATCTCGATAGCCGAGCGAGCGAGTGAGCCTTCTTTGATGTCGCTGAGATCGTTGATTTTATCAAGGCGAGATTTGAGCGTGCTTGAAAATTGTGCGTCTTGAGTTTTAATAAATCGGATTGTTTGGTCAGTGTTGATTGGATTTTGACGATTAGTGAATTCAGTTGTGTTTTGATTAATTTTCAGTTGAGTTTGACTTAATGATGTTGTACTTTTAAATGTTTATTATATGTGACTCCTTTTCGAAATTAAATTTGAAACACAAATAATTTCTTTATAAAATATATCTGAAGGCTCGTTTTGATACTTGAGGATTTTGCTTACAATTAATATGTATATTTAATATATTTATAACAAATATTTTAATACATTTACA
Source organism: Eupelmus urozonus (assembly GCA_900480035.1). Classification (NCBI taxonomy): domain Eukaryota; kingdom Metazoa; phylum Arthropoda; class Insecta; order Hymenoptera; family Eupelmidae; genus Eupelmus; species Eupelmus urozonus. The sequence continues at coordinate 40,829 of UELX01000398.1, read as the reverse complement.
TAAATTTAAAGGAGAAAAATACTGCACATTTATAATAGTATGTTGCTACTTGATGGCATTTTTCTAAATGCATAAATGGTATATTCACCTCAATTTACTGTGTTACTTAATCATATTGTTTTCATTACTTATGTTTCCGCTTCATTTCAGTATTATTGTTAAATATGTGATTTAGAGTATCAAGAATATTTCGCAGTATACTGTTTATTTAATGTTTGAAGCTTGAGTGTTATAAGATTGCGCTTTGGAAAATTTATTCTTAGTTGAAGGAAGTAGACTAATGAATATCAAATTGATTGATAATTGTTACACTGAGGTACTATTAACACGTTTATGGTAACACAATGGTAACATATTTTTTTATTAATTAATTTGTATCAATTCCGAACAAATTATTTTACAACTTACATTTCATTTTCGTAAAATTGTATGCATTCTTGTATAAGTTATAGCAATAATATTTCGAATTAATACCTGTAATTGTGATAAAATTAATTAAAAGTTCTTAAATTAATTAGCACATTAAAGAATAATAATTTTTAAATTATAAATAAGTGTTACGTATTTTGTAAATAAAATTTTTATTAATAAATATTTTTCACTGTCTCAATTAAAAAAAAATTAACAAAAATATATCAAATAAAGAAAAAGTTAAATAAATACGTTTTAACAAGAAACAATATATGGAAGATCAATAATACTTCCTCAAATTAATTTTCACGAATATCCACTATTTGATCAAACACCAACTTTTTCCTTCAACCAAAAAAAAAAATCGATACGTAACACCCAGCAATCTAAAAATTGCCAACTCTACCAACGACCTTATTTTTCGCAAACGCACGAAAAAAAGCTGCGCAGCGTCTATTTTCCGATCGACATCCCACAACAGGCTAATGAGCGTAAACGCAACATCAAACCCTCACTTCTCTCCTCTGACGTATACCCGATCACTGACGTACCACCATTCGCGCTTGCGTAACGCGCGAATCCTCGTCTATACACCTCCGACGCGTCTCCATCTCTCGATTTAGGCTCGATACTCGGAGCTTTCTAAAAGTGCGTGCGAATACTGGGATGTCTCAAAACACGCGTGAGTCAGATTTTCGAGTATTTTCTTCCAGCTGTGGACTCCCTCTTAAGCTTTAGTTTTTGGACTTGGGTTTTGTTGTAAATTTGAGGCGATATTGCAGTTGCGCTTGAGGATATCAGGTTGGGTCGATGTCACGGATTTTGGATTGAATTTTGCTCGTTGTTTTGTTGGGGTATCGAAGGATGCCTTTCGTTATAGGCGGTTATGGGCGCGACAAGGGACACGCACCATTCGTATGTTAATATTTTTTCGTATTTATGAATTTTGGCGTGTACCAGAGTACGCTGTTTGGTAATGTTTCGATTAACTTGGTTACTTTACAATAGTTTTTTGTTCGCTTTATATTTTATTTTATTTACTTTTATAATATTTAAAAAGTTCATTGAATTGTTAATAAGATTTGTATAGCTTAATAAATAAAAAAAAAATTGTTAATAAGAAATAAATTCTGTAAAACATTCGCTCTCCTAATTCTCCCTATAATAATTTCCTCAATCTTACCAGTAAGTCACAAAAGAATCCCTATAACCCCAGGAAAAAACCAAAAAGCAACAATCAATCAGCCGCAGAGCGATCAACGACCTCTCGAAAGGTGCCTCAGCTTGTTTGTCGCTCGGCCAAGTGCCAACGGCCCCCAGCTCTCAAAAGCGCCAAGAGCTCGCGACGACATCACAATGCCTCCGTGAGTGGGCGCGCTGCGCGCTCAGCGAGATATGGGCCAGCTCGCTCCCTTGCGTGAGCAACCGTCTGTGTAGGTTCCGCGCGATATTTCGACCAGGAAGTGAAGGGTTCCGTTCGCCATCGTTGCAGACGAGGACGAGCGAAAGAGAGAGAGAAAGAGTAATGGGTTGATGGAAAATTTGAGGGAATATTGATAATTTGTTTGCTCGAGTTTTGCGCTCGCGTGGGACTGGCTTGGCTCGAGGTGAGTTGAGCAAGGTATACGCCGATTTAATTGCGAATCCGATCGGAAAGAGTTTATTTTGCTAGTTTATTGGGGATTTTGGAATAAGGTGACAACTGGTTTTCTAAATTTATTTTTTCATTTGTGAAAAATCGGAGGTGAATTAACATGTTTTCACTTCCCTTAATTAGTTAACCGGTCGCGCGATTGCGCAAACGATCTATTTTCCGCGGGATAAAACGGAGATCCTTATAAGTTCAGTGACTGGTTTAAGTAGATGCGGTACGACGTTGTTCAGCCATGTGGCACCAGGTCAGGTTATCATTGTAAAAATTCAATATTCATTAAATTTTGTTTTGAAAAATCGGTAAAGTTTTGTGCGTACATCGCATGCGCGCATTTCAATATTTTATTAAGAACCAAAAGGATCGTTTAATTAGACTATAAACACTTCACGTAAGTAAATAATATCACAGTATTTTACTTTTCTCACAGCTCTCGCACAAAAACCAACCGTACAAGCTTCAGCAAAATGAAACATCGTCGCCCCTGGAGTCGCAACATTGTTTCTCGACTGCATAAAATTTGCATCTCTCTCGATTCAAAAACCCAACAAAAAGACCATCCACCAACCAATACACACACCACCGTCCACTCTTTGCGCATGATCGATCGCACCGCCTTTTCTCTTTCTCTTCCTCTCCTGAATATTCGCTTTACTTCATGCTCGCGTCGCCTATGAGCCGAACCTTCAGCTCTCCCATGCTCTTTTAAGGAGGGACTCCACCCACGTGCGCGGCATTTTTGTAACCAGTCGCTCGCGGTTTTGTAAACGCGCTCGGCGAGAGAGCGTTAATAAAAATTTTATATGCACGGGCTGCGGCAGCGAGGAAGGAAACCAGCCGATAAGCGCAGAAGGATTTTGCGTCTCTCGCGCAGAGAGCCTGATTGAAATTCGACTTCGGGGCTCGGCGCGAGGCTGGCAACGCGAGGCTCATAAATTACGCGAAATTCGAAATTCATTTATCCTTGATAGCGAATTTTGTAATTGGAGGCGTTTTAAAAAAGCGCGATTGCGGAGTTTGCACGCGAGGCTGGGGATTATTCATTGGGTAAACTGGAGCGTATGCGGTGCGGTGCAGTGAACTTTTGAATTATTTACTTTTAAGAGGCTTTGATACGACATGTTTTTTTAATGGTTTTTTTTACGTTATTAGTTAGTTTCGACTTGGAGAAAATTTAAAGCTTATTGATTCGAAAATATGAATTCACTGAGGTTGACACAAGTTCAATTAAGTAAATATCAAGTCAATTTTATCAGAAATTTTTTACAATCAATTTTTTAAATTATTTATTAATTTTCTTTTTGCAGAATAAATCAATGATATATTTTCCAAAACTATTCCAATGTAATAATTAAAACTGCCCTGACCTATCATATAACGATTTTTATAAAATAAAAATTTAATCCCAATTACTAACAATCTATTGCTTACTTTTGCCAAAACTCATCTCAAACAATAACAGCAATACCCGCTACACAACTTCCGTCTGGCTGACGACACCAGCAGCATAACTGAAAGGGCCCTTGTCATCGATTTATAAATCAAGCTGGTAACGAGCGCCAGCCTCGTGGGAGTGCAGTCAACATATCGTCGATTGACATCTTCATGGCGTCCTTGAAAGCTCCTGCTGCACCATCGTTCGCTCAGCGAGGACACATATATGACGTACATGTATCCTCGCTAAATCGTCCTGTGACTCCTGCGGGTACGGATATCGCAAGTGATGGTAATCGACGATCACAGAAGTAAGTATTGCACGCTTATAATGAAAATTTATGCTGAATAGTCTAGTGTACGTCTATTGCGATGCTGGTATAATGGGCTGATTCCATTTATGGTTTGTTTATGATGAATTAAGAGTAGAAATCGTACTATGCTTTTAAAAGGTAAGTGTATTGTGAAAATTTATTACAATGTGAATCATAGAAAACCAATTATTTTTAATAATTCTTTTTTCATCAATAAATGTGTGCTGCATCTGTTTGAGGCACCTGCATAGAAATTAAAATCTTCTTTTTTCACAAACTCAGAAAAGAACGTTATTCTAAGTACTTAACGGTAACTTTAATATTTGATATTTTTAGGACTTTACAAATGCATACATTTTTGTTAAAACAATTGTTTTTCTTAGAACAATACTCGCACAGTTTAGCTTAGAATAATGTACATATTTTAAATTATTGCGTAAGATGGTAAAGCACTGATATAATTTACTGGGTCAGCAATTCATGTGCTATTTATCTCAGAGCTCAATATATGATAATAGTATTGGAATATTATATTAAATATACATACCCATTGTCTTGCTTAATACAGCTTACTGTAAAACTACATTAGAATCGTAATCATTCAAATTTCTTAAACATTTTACTGTTTGGCACTTAATAAACAATCTTAATTATCTTTACTATATTTTAAATAAAACGTAACAAAAATAAATAATTGAAATCATGTTTAAAATTTAGGAAGAAAGAAAAAGAAAATTTCAAAATACATACTTACACAAGCAATTAAAATTTTTAATAGATTTACAAGCTCAAAACAAGATATTTAATTAAACTGATAAATTTCATAAATGTCTTCATGTCACTTTAGAAAATCGAAAGTGTTACAGGATAAAAATGAAGAGACGCGAAAAAGCAGGGAACGAGAGAAGCCGATATTTACCGTTCTTTTACACGCTCTTAGCTGGAAAAGACGCGTAAACCAATGATGAAGTATATAAAATTAGAAGTAGGTGCAGACGGAGAGTCCGTAAAAATGGAAGCGCGTGGCGCGCTCGATGAGTTTACGAGTGGGCCGTTAACGAGTGTGAAAAGCTCATTAATTTCGCCGCGCGGAAGTAACTTTATACACGGGGCCGACGTCTCGGAGAGCCAAGAAAATGGTACATTATTTTGAACATGAAACTTTATGCGCGCCTGCACAAATTCGAGGCTCTCGCATAAAATAATCATTTTTCTTCGTACAAATGAATTTTTACCATTCGAATGTAACGCGCCACGTGATTTTTAACTCTATATAATAAATCTTAAAATATGGGGTCTCTTATTTTTTTTTAAGTTACGGGGAGATATAACGGTACAGGAAAATTACGTATGTGTCACCGTAATGCACTATTAACATTGAATGCCCTTTACAGTTGCGCGTGGCGAATTTTTTAGAAGCTTAAGGTGGCTTAAAATGTTGAGGCAATTTGGATAGGAATCTTATACATATTCATTATTTTGGTTCGTGTCACGTAATTAAAATGAAGTGAGTTTTCGTTGGTTTACAAACTTATGTAAAACGAATTAATTAATGTCAGGCTTGTATTTTTATCTTTATAAATGAGCATGATTATCAGTCGTTTGGGTATCAACACATAATAAAATTAAAATTTTAATTGTACGGAAATTCAGCGGTTTTCAAATTTATCAGAAAACAGGTAGGCGTAATGAGACAGATAAATATTACATGCGAATTAATTAAAGCGACATCGATATTAAAATTATGAAGTTTGTCCTGAATATAATAAGAATAAAATTCCGATTAAATTGGCAGTAAATTATCGAAGTAATTTCCTGAAGTAAAGACAACTTTACATTCGTCTAAAGCCTTCCAATACACATAAAACTGAAAACCTTTAAATCAATTATGAATTTTTCGACATTCTCAAATAATTAGAACCCTAATTACTAAAAAGCAATCATTCATTTAATAAATTAATCTTTCCATCACCGACTACCAAGACCACCAATTCCCCCAGTCCCAAAAAGCCTCACCCAATTACTTTCTCACCATAACAACAAAACTTTCATTTCGCGAACATAAGGAAAGTCAAACCAGCACAATGCACACACCCAGCCCAAGCAGCCGCCCCCGCAGAAAAGTAAAAACTCGACTTATCAGCCCATAGTCGTCCAGACGTCCTCCTGGCCCGATTCCAAAATCAGCCCGAAAAACGCTCCCGATCCCCGGCAACAATGGCCTCGCTGGCAAAGCAGGCCAACGGTAAAAGGCGCGAGAAAACGAGCGTGTCGCCCGAGTGTCTCGGCCTGCCGAGCCGAATGGATAACCGACTGGCCTTCTCGCGAGGTGAGGCAGATGGGCGCCGATATATACGCACGGATGTATATGTATACACATGCGCAGGGGGGCTTTTGCATGCGCTCTGCTGTTGTAAACGCGACGTGGGTAGGTGAGCTGGCTCGAGGCGCTTTCTCGGAAGATTCTGGGAATGCAGAATTCCCGGCGAGCCGGATGATGGGAGGAGTGCGAGGTGTTGCCGGTTTCAAGCGATTGAGTGTTAGGTTGGATCGGAGTAGATTGTTTGGATAAGTGATTTGTTCGTGATTTTTTTTAATTAAGTTTTGGTTATTAATTATAAAATAAATTTGAATAAATAAAAATTTGTATATACAAAAAAAATTGTAATCTTATATTTAATCGAAAAGTCAAACCAGCACAATGCGCACAAAATAAGTAAGTATTTGGTTCTACAATAAAAAAATACCGTTCGCACTAACTTTTGATACACATAAAATGTCTCAAATCTATTAACAAAAATAACAAACTTTAATCTCTACTCTACTCCACAACAAATTACAGCTCTAAAAAGTAGCTCTTACCTTCCACGTTACACGCAAATTTATCAGCGCGCACGTGCAAGTCCAGGTGCGCTCCGAAATGACAAAAGAGAGAAAGAATAAAAAAACAAAAAGAACGAGCAGAAAAGAAGCTGCATCGTAGGCACAGGGTGCAAGGTCAGCCGTACCCTTTAACCTTGCCCAACACCGAAGATGGAAGCCAAGAGAGCTGAGACAATCTGAAATCGCAGAGTAAGTCTCGTGGGAGCTGCTACAGCAGCAGTCGTCGCTGGTACTTTGTCGTCGCCGTCGACGATTAATCAAATTTTTGAGCCCCGCGCTTGAGAACATGCATATACGCCTTGTCGCAACCGCGTATTTCCGGCTTTTGTTGCGGACCAGTTTTCTGCTTTTGGTGTACGGTAGGAAGCTGGGAGAGTAATGTAGCTTTAGAACATTTGTCATCTAAGGTTTTGCTGCGCTTATTGTTACTTGTTTCGCGTAATTTTTGAGAGTTATGGTTTTGCGAAGACTTAATGTTGATATATTTTTTTAATAACAGTATCGTGTATGGCGTTATTAGTAGAAACTAATTAAAGATAAGGACGCCAAATTTAAATAATGAATTTTAATACAGATCTACCAAAATTTGAATTTTTTCCTACTTAAAAGTCTGTATCTCCATTAATAGCAAATATAGTAATATTTAGTAAATCACATTCTTCATGCATTTAATCATGCGGCAAACAGTAATTATTTTCCAACTAAAACATAGAAACTAATTTTTCTCCTCAACAAGACAAAACCGCGCAAAAAAGAAAAAGCCACTAAACTCCATTCACTCCCCGACCGTCACTTCTGATACGCGCTCTGAAAATGACTAATTGAGTATCAATTGCCGCGCGGGCAGAAGAAAACGAAATGAAAATTCAATAGCCTAGGCGAGAGCGCGCGGAGCCAGCAAACAGAGACATTGAGAAAAACCGGATTCTGCTCGCTCGAGCGCAAGATTTGCTGGCTCTTATAAAGGCGAGACGGGAGATTAATAAACGAGAGGTGCTCATATATGCTGTTTCTCGTTTTTTGGGTCCCGGATGAAGAGAATGGCGCGCTGTGATTAGTATACTTGTTTTATTTATGACAAAAATTTAGTAACTTTTTAATGACTGGTTTCACTGGTTGTGATTTTCACTTTGGCTGCAAAATATCTACTATAATCAGATCATTATAAGTATTTTACAGTATACAAAAAAATGTATGTACATAAGAAATAAACTATAAAATTCTAAATACCCAAAGAAATCACCATTGAATCCAAAGCCCTAATCCTAATTACTCCAGCCAGTGCTTTTAATAATGTCCATTGGGAGCCAGGCCTGGAAAATTCCAGAGCGCGCGATTCGTACATTTTTCCCGGAATCGGCGCGCCAAGCACACGCGTCTCAGGCTTTTTCTCACGGATTACTTACGCGAGCTCATCCCGCAGGATACGCGCGCGGCGAAAAGCCAGGAATGCGCGGGGATTTATATAAGACATCACGCTTTTTCGAAAGCACGCGGATATTCGAGGCGCGCTTTTTTCATCGGAAAAAGGCATAGCTCGCTAAATTCTATGCTATTCAGTTTTTTGTAATGTTTTATACGCGCGGTTCACGATATACAGTCGATGGGGGAGTTTTTAGATTGATGGAGTAACGGTATGTGTGTTGCCTTTTGAAGTGCGGCTTGGATCATCGTTTCTTGCGAAATCTGAAAAATGGAATTTCTGATTCACGAGGAAGTTTTGCGGTGATTTATCGTATCGTAAAAAACTGCAAATTTTTACAATCCGTTAAATCAAATACTTCAAACTAAACTTATTTATACAAAATATGGAATTATATAAAGAATACAAAAATTTACCTAGTCCTTCAATCCCGCATCTAATAGAAAACCAAACCAGTACACTTACTCCAACGCCAAGAACTAAATCACAGACGCCACACGGTATGCAAACCTCTCCCAACCCACCCCTAATTATTCCTCTGTCCTTTGTTACGCGAACAATTAGGCAGCGCTCGGCGCGAGGTGGTCCTCTTTTGTGTCACCCGTGACAGCCAGAAAACGAAAGCCCCCGAGAAAGAGAGAAAAAGAAGAGCACCACACACGTGTGTAGTACCTGACGCGAAATTAAAAAGAAAAGCAGCCATAAAGATGAATTATGGTGATGACGTCTCCCTCAGCTCGAAGGCGGGGGAGGCGCAAAAAGCGGGCCTAGAGGGGGGGTTTTGTCGCTACTTTGGCGTGGGCGCTGTAGCCGCTGTAACGACAGACAACGGCTTTTGTGCAGCGCGCGCGAGGTAACGTTTTGTCTGCAGGCTGGCTGTCGAACCCGGCGCGAGAGTCAGCCGGTACTGGGGTTTTTTTCTTTTTCGTTTTTTTGGGAGCTGATTTTGTCGGGCGTCTTATTGTTTCTTGGCTTGGGATGCGGCGTGCCAGTTTCTTTTTCGAGCAGGAAGAGATCGGGGAAGGATGAATGGATCGTTAATTATGAAATTTCAGCGAGGACGATATCGGAGGAGTATTGTTTCAATATTTCCACAGATTCTTAAATAAGAATTTAGAAGAATGATTGATAGAGTTATGCTTATTAACCAAAACTTATACAATTTTATCCTGATTTTGAATCTTTTGATTTATAATAGTGAAAACAATATTTAACAATTAATATTGATTCATAAAACATTCAATTACTTCCGGATCTCAATCCACATTTGGAGCATCAAACAGCGCACTAACCAACCACCGTTGCTCCTCGCAAAAACAACCGACCCGCGATAGCCATAAATATCTCTCGCTTCTTCTTGTCATTACAATGCGCTTATCCGTGAGTACACGCACAGGGAGGACCAGCGTGTGACACCTCGAACGAGCAGGACCCGCCTGTATAGCAGCCCCTTCTGTCAGCTTTTCGGTGAGTGTACAGGCGCGCAGAGGCACGATGATTTCGCAGTCTATGCGACGCGGTCTTGGGGACGTGGGCAGCGCATAACCGAACTCTCTCGTCATCGACCCTTTTAGTCGTCGCGCGCGAGCTGATATGTTCTCTTTCTCCTTCGATGAGTGTTTGCGAGTAGTTTGTGTTTGCATAAGCGAATCGCTTATGGTTTGGATATTGAAAAAGCGTTTGCAGTATTTTTGATTTTTTTTTTGGAAGGACATTGTTTGGTATAGAATGATTGGGAATGAATGAATTTTTATTTTAATTAATTGTAAGATGTGGTCTGATTGATTAACGGTTTAGGTTTTTATTTTGATAAAAATTGGTTTGCGATTATAAAGTTTCAATTGTATAAAGATAATTTTTCAATCTGCTTTTTGAAACTCTGTTTTAGTCACATGGAAGCAAGGATAGTCAAGGTTATATCTTTATAAGCGTTTAACTAAGTTTTCCGACTAATGATACGAATTTCGCTTAACTGAAATCTCACTAGAAGAGCTTCGGCCATTTACCTTCAAATGGACACGTAATATTCTGATGCGCACGTTTCTCGCAAGCGAAGGTGTATTTTTCTCGTTGTGCTCAAACAAACTTTATTACTTTTGATCAAAGCGGTAATTTTTTTAAGAATGGCTTTTAAAGCTCTCGAAAGTTTTATAAGGCCAAGTGATTTGTGATTTGGTGAATATTTTTAAACGTTTTTTATAAAGAAATTATTTTATATGGATTTTTATGTTTGAACGTGATAAATTATTGTAAAAAAGAAACTTGATGTATACGATGTGCATTAAATAGTGAATCAAAATGTGGGAGTTTCGTGTAATTTATACTTGCATCGTCGTTCGAAATAAAACTTCAGCATAAAGTTATAAATGTATAAACTTCAACATTTACCGTCCACGTAAGAAATTTATTTGCTCGGCGTCATTTCAGCTTTGCTTCATCAACTTCCGGTACAATTTAACAGCTGCGCAAGGTGCATGAACAAACCACACAACTAATACCTCCTTTATTTTCAAAAACCTTCATCCGTAACGTACAGAAACCAACACAACATTTTACCAAAATATAAAACTCCGCACAATACCCACGAGAGCTCATAATTAGCCGGCATTTTGAAATATCGCTCCCTCAATTACCCGTAATGCCCACTTCTGTCATCGAATTAACATTTTGAAAAACGCCCCGGCCAATAATTGTCCACTATCTCGCCGCGCTCCAAAGCACGCTCCAATTACATTGATAAAATAATTAGCTCGCTAAAGCCCATTACTGCACGCAGCCGTTCCGGCATATCGCCGATCTATAGTGCAGAGAACGCGCGCGCACAAGCCGCGTGAATTATTATCGCGCCGGCAGCCCCAGGGGCGCGCGATTATGCGCCACCTCTATATCCTTGCGCTCGTAATGCAGCTAGACACACGCGAGAGAGATTCCCTTTTTTGCCCGCCGACTGCTCGTAATTTTGAAGTAATATGCCCGACTTTTTTCGAGGGGGAGGGTATTGCGAGAGGAATGGCTATATCTTGGCTTGGGATCGTGGAGTGTTACGTTACTTGATGCTTTTTATTAAATGTTTACTGAACTATTGTACATTATTATACTGTTTGCTCTAATATAGTGTGGGCTGCTAATATGATTTCGTTGGGTCATGCAAATATTTTCTTTGAAACACGTTTATAATGCTCTAAAGTTTTTCGCAACCCATAAATTTGAACAAGGAAGTGCAGTATTTTATGCACCGGGCTCGAAAAAGCGAACAATGCGGGAAGATAACCAAATATTTGTGGATCTTTTATTAGTCCGATGAGCGTACCCGTCACCTGAAAACTGCATCTTTTCGTCGCTGAACGCACGCGTAGGTTGCGAAGTAAAAAGAGCTACGTCACCAAAAACTGTACGAGCATGTGATTACGATATTCAAAAAATATAAAATGAATTACGAGCGACGGGCGATCTTCTTTTTCCGAGGCAACACGAATTGGCCGTTTCTTTATCCGTTTACCGTGTATGGGACGAAGGCACAATGCTATCGTGATCGAGGGCAACATTCGTCGTGCTATAAATTGCGGTATATGCAAATACAATAATCGCTCGGCTCGTCGAGGATCTTCATCCGAGCCGAGAAGATACTGGATGAATATAAGATTTTTACATTTCAACAAAGTTTTTGCTTTTCGATATTAGACTTTCGCGTAAAAATAACCGCAGATTAAGTGGTTTAAATAATAGGCAATATTGTAACAATGTTCCTGCAATATTGCAAAAGGCTTATTATAAAATTACACTGAATGCTTGGCAATATAAGCAGTTTACAAGGCTGACAAGCCGTTGTTGCCTTCCTACCAAGAAATTCCAGACGCAATGTTTCCCTGCTTTTCCGCGTGCGCGCGCGCGCGTCAACCCCCACAATACCGCAACAAATAATCGTCTTGTCCGCACGCCAAAGTGTATCGGCGTATGCCTACACCGATAAGATCGCGCGCGCTGCACGCATATACATACTCAAATGAATCAGAAATCTGCCAATGCAAAATTATGTCCGCCGGTGTAATAATAGCGACTAGGCACGTGTAACCACTGCTTTTTAATACGATTATATACGCCCATGCGATGCGAGACCAGGTACTTTCTACCACGCTTCTCTATAATGAGCTTTACTGACAAGGAAAATGCCCCGCCGCTGTAATAATCCAATTCTCTTCGTTTTCGATTCTTATACTTTTTACGTAATTTGCCCATTGGCCGTTATGCAACTTTATGCCTCTTGCACGAGGGTAAGTGCATGGTCAGAATTGAAAAAAATCCCTAAATTATGAGCTTTAAGGCGCGTTTGATGTGTATAATCTTCGAATTATGTTGTCAGAAGTTAGGCTTTTCGTCCACAATATAGACATTTATTCAAAGTGCATTACTATCCTCATTAAACAAAAACTCTTTATACTTAATCGCGTCTATTATTAATTGATATACTTTGTACACAAAAGATTCGAACTGAAATAGCAAACCGATTATTTCTATTTCAAATTCGCAAACATTGTCCGACAAATCTCTAATGACGCGGTAGCAGCTGTTTAATACGTTTTTTCTTTTTAATTAAAAATAAGATAACTTATTAAACACCTGCTCCCGAACTTTCAACGTCAGAGCGTGTCGTATCAGCCAGACACTGGTCAAACTGATTTCGACGAGTATCTCCCTACTGACGTCAGAGTTGCCCGCAGCTCTAATGAAATCGTGTGGGTGTGAACGAGCTTTTTCGTCATTTCGCGCTATTTTCTTCTTGCCGGATGATTATGCAGGTCTATGCGTCCGCGGAAGTAGACACCTAGTAGTCAACTTTTCTGCGACCTTAATTTGCATATTATTTTCATGGAAAATGAGAGTAAACTTGAAAATTTTCAATTTTGGCTATTTTGAAATATGTTAACTGACTTATCCTAATCGAGCAAACGAACTTTAAATTCAATTTTTTTTGAGTCCATAATTGCCTTAGTACAAAACTAATTACTTGTTTCTTTTATATTGACAAATCTAGCTTCATCGATAAAATTTGAAACATAAACGTAACACTACTAAAACTATGATATACATCCAAAGTGTCAGCAATATTGCTATATATTGTGTATTTAGAAAGTTATTTATTATGAGTCTAATTACTTTTATTTCTTATTAAGCCTGTTTCTGCAGATAAAAATTGTGAAATAAAAATCTTTATTTTCTAAGATATATAATTTACATATTTGTCTTTCAAATTTCTTAGATTAATCTATCTAACTGGATTAATTAGAACAAAGTTAATTATTTGAATCTATTCATATGAGATTCAAAAGAAACATAAAATATCAACGTTTTCAATAATGCGTATTTATCAGTAATTGGTATTTTTTAGTAAATAATTGACATCCGTGCCACCTACATACATAGTAGAATCATCGCCTTTATTGTTTTGTTTTTTAAACTTACTCTTACGTACTGCGATGAGGCACGTAAGTCCGGTTCAAATATTATTGTTAAGGATATCTTTGTTTTTCTCGATTTTAAATGGGTTTTCCATATTTCATTTTAATGTTTTTATTCTTAAATGTTTGTTGTGCCAAGCATTGTTATATTATTTCGGTTGCTATAGGTTGATAATTCAGTTGCAGTTATATTATTATTTATGATACTTTTAAAATTTCTAATTTTAATATCGCGATATTAAATTTTTTATTAACCATTTTAAAAATCAGAATTCAAGAAATTTCAATTGGCTCTTTTAGTTTATTTACATCAACATTCCATACAAGTAATACAGGAAGATATTAATAAAACAAGTCTGTAAAAAAAAAAATGATACTGCTAGCTCGTTAATCAGTAATTATAACTGACAAAAGATTTAAACAGATACATATAAAGATTGATTGTTTGCTCGTGTCTTAAAAGAAATCTGTGGCTCCTCCTACAACAGGTTTGAAAAATTATATACATCAACGATCGAGACAAAAGCAAATAAACAAAACAAACGAGGCCAAGCAAATATAACAAATATAAATATTATTATATATTCGAAATTATTGTTGATAAAAACTAATACTTCATAAATTCATAGACGGCTTTTGGATAAAAAATAAAAAGATACTTCTTGTACAAAACTTTTGTACAACTGCCGCAGTGTACAATACAGTTCAATATTCGTACGTATATAAGTTGAATTTTATCATTGGCTTTTACTCTATCGATTCGTTAGAACAAAAAACTTCTCACAAAATTTACCTCTTAAAATTATTCATAATTAACATTCCAACAATAAAAGATAATTATCAACTTAAAAGAAAATAAGTAGTTGAATAAATAAATTATTTTTATTTAAAAGTGTTTTCTTTTAATAAAAATGAAATATAAATAATATTATATAAAAATGATATCTAAGAATAAATTACAATACTCTAGAACAGAACCAAAATTTGAAAAACATAAAAAATTACTATATTCAAAACATAAACCACGGAATTAAACTTTCTTTCCCAACTGTAACCGACGACAATACCGCTAGGTGAACCGCAGAAATCCGTAGGTGTCCGCGAAGAAAGTAAAAATCGGAAGTTGAAGGCCGCTCGGCGAGGAGAAACCGATTGTGCATATATCCACAACGAGAGTCATCGCATCACACTAATCCCAATGACGTCATGAATCCTCGCGATTCCATCCGACTTTTGACCCCAAAACGGGAAATTCTTAGCGTTCTCCGCGCCACCCACGAGCTATCGTCCTTTTTATAGCTTCACTAGGACGTTCGCGTCTGTAAGCGTAGTAATGAGAATTACGTGTCGTCACCAGAAATATAAGATTATGACGCCGCGTGATTCATGACACCGGCGCTGAGAGATTCGAAATGTATATCGTCTAGCTGCTTTAGGAAGACAGGAATGCGTCGGATGGATGCTGATGATTCGTCTACTGTGGGTGGGTGGATGGCCGAGTGTTGCGTAATAATGTAATAGATAGTGCAAGAATCTTAATGTGAGTTGCCAAGGTGAAGAGTAGTGGACCGTTAGCTTTAAGACTAATATTATTCTGAATGATCTGATTTCTTTTCAGAGCTGTTATCGGAACGATACTTTCTTTGAACATTATAACCTTAAATAACAATTAGTTTGGTTGAAACATTACGTAAATATTATTTCACTTAAGAATAACACAAAATAAGCTTACATGCTAAAACAGAATATGTTATTTTGATCAAATAACATACATTCAGAACGTAATAAAATTATTAATTTTTTTTAAACCAAGATCAACACAAAGCAAACCTTCAAAAATAATAAAACAGACACAACACTCTAACGTAATCCCTACCTAAAAACAATAAAATCAACTCGAAACCACCGCAAAATACGTATCACTCTCCCAATCCTTAACGACCACGCGATGCGCCTAGAAAAAACATCTCCTTCTTACCGCACACAGCCAACCGCGTTTGTGCAATTACATTCTCGTCCGATCCTATTTGCGGGCAATTAATCATACGCTCGTGGCCGCGCGCGCGACGCGAGTTTATTACGCGCGCTATCGAGATCAGACGGAGTCTCGTATGTGTCGGCCGATCGCGATAAGAGGCACGCGAGAGACAGAGTCCCCGATCATCAAGGCGAATATCTCGAGGAACAATGGAGGAGAGGAACAATCGTGCCTCTAGATCTAGGAGCTGCTCGCGCTGATTGCCGTCGGCACTTCCGCCGGGGCTGTCTGGTTGCTTACCTTTTTTTTCTCGAAGCCGTTGTTCGCCAAAGTCGCCGGCAGGATCGGCTTCTATGAATGTTCGATTGCGTGTGGTATCGGGAGTTTCTGGAGAGGTGATTATTTGAGTGTTGGTTTCTGTAAGGCGACGCGCGCGCGACTTGTTAACAGGACTGATTTCGAGCGATTGGATTCGACTCGAAATTTCCTGTTGTATATATGTTAGCGTTATAATCTGGTTGATACAGTGAAAGATTGGAACAGATTTTTGAATTAGGTTTGAATGAAAGTATATATTTGTGTAACAGGAACACGAGAATGTGCAAATAATTGTAATGAATTTTGTAGGCAGTACTTTGTAAATATTTTTTATTTCAAATGACATCGCTCGATTTTGTGTTACGACAGATGTGTTATATCATAAAATTGTATCATCATAGTATTGAGTCACAGCAGTAATTGTAATAATACGATGTCACGGATGAGATACCCGTTAATTATTTTATAGCGTAAAACTTTCAGGAAATCTAGCTGCCGATATGTAAGAATCGTATAAATAAGAGTTTTATAAAACGGTTTTATTTCTATTTATACAAATCAGTAGTAAAATATGCGAAAGTTAAACAACTTTAAAAAGCAAACCTCAAACCACTAAGTAGCTCAATTAACTTTAATTAAAAAACAGACAATTTAACAATAATCCCAAATTAAATTACTTACCGTAACGGTCCAACCATCAAAAGCACCAGCAACCTCTTGAACCATCTCAAAAACAAAAGCCCTCCTCCGCATTACCCGCAAAACGCATATCTCTTTTTCTCCGCCGCCCAAAAATTCTCCACGAAATTCACAAAGCCTCGTTAGCAGATTCGCAACGCGATAATCTTCCTCATCCTCCTCTCGGACCCTTCCGCACGAAACTCTTTTTCTTTCGGCCGCGACGAAAAGAGGAGAACCGCGATCCCGCAGGCGCATCTCGCTTCATGCTTTATTTAAATAAACCACATTAATATTTAATACTGCAAGAGTGTTTAAGTGGGAGGTGTGCTTTTTCGTTGCGCCCGAGCCGCGAGCCCTATGTAATTACCGGCGACCCACACTTGAGAGCGAGAGAGAGGAGAGAGAGAGATGGGGTTGCGGGGCTAAACGAGACACGACACGAAGATTTGCGCCGTGGATGAGAAAGACATGATGCTGCTTCTGCGCGGTACAAATTCGTCTGAAATATCGAAATTAATTACTGAACGGAGAATATTGTTGTTGGAAAATTCTTTATTACTTAATTGAATGAGCCCAGAATTACTTCATTGTTTTATAAATGATAATACTAATATTATCTACGAAAATATTTCACTAATATTCCCTCAATATTGCGGGAATAGTTCAATATTGTTGGAATATCATTATAATAATCCCTCAATACTGTGATACCAATTCAATATTGTTGGAATATCATTATAATAATCCCTCAATACTGTGCAACCAATTCAATATTGTTGGAATATCATTTTAATATTCCCTCAATATTGCGCGACGAATTTAATATTGTTGGAATATCATTATAATATTCCTTCAATATTGCGGGATTAGTTCAATATTGTTGGAATATCATTTTAATATTCTCATAATATTGTTACAATAACGTGTTTTTTTTAATAAATTTACTTGGTATTCGATTCATAATAAAAATATAAAACCTTACAATCTCATTGAAAGAGATATTACAATTTTTTATCCTATTATCAATTATCAATAAAGATATAAATGAAGTAATTATTCTTCAGACCCAAATCTACCGTTATTTATGTCATCTCAGAAACAAGGAGAGTAAATGCACGCGCCCTCCTATACTGTAAGCAACAGGTAGGTATATACGTGTACAACACTCGTATACGCACTTACACGCGCCGCTCTGCGCCAGGGACGATCTGAGTGTGCGGCGACTCGCTCGACGCGGACGAATCACCGGTTCGTGCTTACGAGACAGGGCGTGATTTTTCGCCCGCAAGCGCGGAGTGCAATTTTTCAGGGTGCAATCGCGCCGCGATTTATCATGACGAGAGTTGATTTCTCAGCCACACATGGACGTGAGATATTTTTTAGTAATGTAACGAGGTTTTAAATATATCATAGTTGTTAAATAAAATAATTTTTCTATTTAGTTTCAACGATTTGGTTTATGCAAAAACAAACTTTGCTGTATGGGAATTCTGAACGGTTTTTTTTAATGAACCCTTTCAACTTTTTTCATTCTATTCTTATCAGAGTATGTATGCTCAATATATTTATATTGATATAGTAAAACTTTTTTATATAATTAAGGATTTTTCAGCGACAAATATAGATATAGAAGTTGGTATAAATTTTAATTTTTGTTAATTTTTGATGAAGTAAATCATTTAAATTTTATTTTTTTATTCTTGGCTTATTTCATAATTTAGTCATCAAACTAATTTATTCACTTTATCCTGAGAAAGTTGAAAATTTCTAATGCATTTACATTAAATTTAATATCGATTCATATTTTTTGTTTGAGCCCTTGAGGCCACCTGAACTAATGCCACAAAATCTGCAATATTATCACCCTAAATTAGGGCGAATTTTTTAAATCCACAAAAATCTTTCTACGCATAATTCGTTTTAATACAGTCGTCTACAGTGAGATCATTAAAGTGAAATATTACTATTGCACGTTGTTGTAACATCATTATGCTAACGGCGAGCAAAAGAATCTCAAAATCTGAACCTGTTGAAATTTCGCACAAACTGAAAAAGCGTCCACATGCGATCCAATTGCAAATTCGCATAAAAAAGCGCATACTCACCCTTAAAATTACTTGCTCGCGCACGTACAATGTACCTAAAATGAGCTCAAATGCGAGAAAATGATTGCGCCACTGCAACCCTCTAAGTAGACACGAAATCAGTGGCGAGAGGCGTGGAGAATTCGTGTCGTGATTTCTTCTGTATGCGTGCGTGCGTGAGTCTGTGCGTGTGTACGCAAGCGTGGGGAAGGAAAGGCGAAAAGAGAAGAGAAAGAAAGAGGGAGAGAGAGGGAAAGACAGACGCAGAAACTCTGTGCGCCGTATATAATTTTGCCCGGGGGCCCCATCATGTATCATTTGCGCAAATTATAAATTCATTATTTCACAATTATCATAATGCATTTGCGAAAATGCCGATGACCCGGGCCTTCTGGCCCTCCTTCCCCTTTTCAGCGTCCTTTTCTCCCTCTCTTTCTTTCTCGCTCCCTCTTTCTCTATCTTTCCTTTGCCATGTGTCTCTGGACCTGCATCATGACTGAAATTCCGCGCGGCAGCAGCAGCGACTGCAACGGCGTCGAACCGGTTAAAATGTTCAGCGCGCGGTTTATTTACGCGAATGTAAAAGCCCAGCATCCGTGCGCGTGTGTTAGGATCACGAGAGAGAGAGAGAGAGAGATCATTACATTACGTTTCCAGCAAAGGAGCGCGCGAAATCGGAGAAACTCGACGTAAGAGACTGATTTGTTCCTTTTGCTTTCTCTCTCTTTCTCTCTTCCCTCTGCACAAGGTGGTCTTTAATTTCGTGGCATCACGAAGGTGCAGAAATATTTGGCTTACTTAAGGCTTTGTGAAATTCTGCAAGCTGAGCAGACGTCTGCATATATGTAGATTGGGAGAAAAATTGACAGAAATTGTATGGAATTACGGGCTTGTAAACAAAAATATTTGAATTAAATCGACTGCGCGGGCCTATTTCGCAAGGGCATTACCTAAAACTGCCTGTCGAACTTAAAGTGTACGTTTGTGACTAAATTTTATACCTTCGTGCGGCAATTTTCGTTTCTTTCGGGATTTGCTTGATTAAATTGAAAGATTTTGCATAAACGCCTAACAATTATCGTTTAGTATTTTGAATCTCCTATACCTTCGGGCAACGTGTTAATAATCTTTGTTTTTCCTAGTCAAGTTAAAAGGCCACGATATTTCAATTGGTTTTTGACTTAACGATAAAATTCCTGTTTAAGGAAATTCACATACAAAATTATTGAGTTTTTATTTTGTATTATCAAATTTAATTTCTATTATCAAATTTAAGATCTCAAATAATAACGAAAAAACAGGACAGTCTTTGTTGAATTTTCGCGAGTCCCCACATTACAGCACTAAAAAAATCCCGCGATTGCATAAAAAAGAATGAAATCACGCATATACACCGCCCCAAAAAAACAAACCACTCCAAAGCCAAGAAGTCCACGACCCGGATATGCAGCCCAGCCCTGCAGCCGGCGTCACTCGCCACGCGCAAAGTGTGAAACTAGCGTCGCGTCGTCGCTTGTGACATAATTCGAAGCGACGAGTCATATATTCGCGAATTTCCAACGTGGGCGCGCGACATGCTAATGCGCGCCGCACGCGATCCGCGCGCTCGGGAGAAAACTTTTCGATCTGCATTAGCAAAACACGCACGCGTCTGCATTTGCCGTGGATTATTGCGCAAAATGTTCTCTCCGTAGGAGACTTTATTTACCCGCGGCGGCGAGTTTACGCGCAACCGGAGATATATATTGTTCAGTCGAGTGGAAGTCGACGTTAGACAGTTTGTCGCTGGCCGAGCGAGAGATTAGTGGAAATCGGTCTATTTTTTGCGCTAGGGTAATTAACGCTGGAGTGCCGCACGTGCATTAGAATTCGAGCTTTTTGATTAGAGAGCGTGTTTGAGTTTACGTTGTAGGCGGGAATTCCCCGGACGCGTTAATGGAAAATTCATGAATCAAAAGGTGTTTAGGTTAGTGGCTCAATCACGGTACGTGGTATTGCCAATTTTAACGAAAAAAACGCTGGTTATCGTCGTGGGAGATAAGTTATCGATTGCATCGCTGAAGGACGTTGGTACTATAAATGGACTAGAATCAAATATTAGTACGTCAGTGTCGTCATTGATACAATCGGTTCTCTCTGATAATTCTATAAATAGCTGTCCCACTGTTCTAAGCAAATACTTATGCATGGACGGTTATTAAAATAATCAGATTTTTTTAATAACGGTGGCATGAGTTGCAATTATTAGAATAATTATTATATTACATATCAAAGTTTGCTATAAAATCACATTATTAACATATCAAATTTTGGTACAAAATCACAGTAATTTTTAGTAAATTACTTTGTTATCTCTATAAATTTATTTACAGTTCTTAATAAAACATTTTGAATAAGTAAAAACAATGCGATTTGAATTTAATAAAAATAATCCTTATTACTTTTCATAATCTTTTTTAATGTAACTACCTCAAAATATAACCAACACATATTATAAATACTGTTTGGCAATTTATTCCATATACAAAATTTCTAATCATTTTTCTAACTAGCCACTTCATTAGCCAAACAAAAATCAGCGTCTCCTCTTAGACCAAACGAAACTAGCGTCCACCGAAGCAACAAGAAGAAACGAAAACAACCGCAACGGAAATTAACCGGCCGATGCAGCATAAAGCCATTATTGCTGGTACGAGCGAACGCGAAATTTACGAGTCGGCGTATGCTAAGCCCCAGTGACAAACTTTCAAACGAGACTCTCGTTTTATCCCCGGCAGAAAACGTTTTTACGAGGCACAAGACTTTGTACGCTCTGCGAACTCTCTCGCGGATATAAAATAAATTAGCGCCTCCGCTCGCCGCACGCGCGCGCAACGCGGTAACGAATTTTG
This sequence comes from Eupelmus urozonus, assembly GCA_900480035.1. NCBI lineage: Eukaryota > Metazoa > Arthropoda > Insecta > Hymenoptera > Eupelmidae > Eupelmus > Eupelmus urozonus. The sequence continues at coordinate 19,305 of UELX01000398.1, read as the reverse complement.
CTTTAATCTCAATACGAGACGGCGCGCGTTTTACGAGGCTAATAAACGCCACTGCCGCCGCGACGCGGAGCTAATTAATTCTCCAAAGTCTTTTTTTTTACTGTCTCGCGTCTAACTTTGCCGATTCGATGCCTTGGGCAAACACGATTTTCGGTTGTCCGACGGATAATCGCCCGTCTTTTTTTGTTATAAATGATGTTTTTAGGGCCATGAATTGATTATGGTTTGTATGCGGTACTTGCGGTATGGAGATGAAAAATGAACTCGTGAATTCAATCAGTGTTTATAAAACTGATTGATTTTTCGCTTGCGACGAAGACGTCATGCGCGTCTGACCGTTACGTCGATGTCATCCTGTGACGTAAGCAAACGGTTTTGTCGTGAAGTGTGACGATCTCGTTCTGGGAAAGGGCGCAGTTTGTCGCGAGAAAATAAAGACTGTAAATACGGTGACAGAGTACCGTATACTGTGAGGTAGTTACTTTCGTTCTGTGATTTATATATATATATATAGGATGAGTTATTTTTAGATTTCTCGTAATATAATAAGTTGTTTTTTTCAATTTTGACAATGTAAAGATTTTGTTATCTAATGATTAGTTTAATTAAAATTATATATTTTTAATGTAAAGGTAAGTTTTTTAGCTAATGATTAGTATAATTAAATTCAAAGAAAACAAAACAGTAATCCGACCTTATAAGTGTTTAGATATAAAGCTTCTTGATGTGCACTGTTGGATGTCTCTGATCGGTTCTTTGCGATTTGAGGTAGTTTGGCCGTCCCTTATACAGGTAGTCTTTCATCATTCCATTACCTACGGTTGCACATGTGCTAAATAAGTTGGCTATGTTGTACTTGAAATTTTTCCAGGTACATAGCCACGTGGCTAACAGCACATCGAATTGGTTGACTGGCCGGTTATAAAAAGAATTATCTATAAAGCGTCCGCCCTTTATCTATGTATTGACTAGCAAATGTGGATATTATGGGAATTCCCCTTTTTAAAATAGATGAAGAAGTGTATTGCTTTCATATTTCCTGGTTTTATTATTAAACATAGAAGCTAAAACTTCTAAGTAAATAAATGAGTCATATAAATTTGAAAAAAAAATACTATTTATTTGTTTAAACTATTAACTACTAGTTAATAGTTTAAATCTAGACGAGATTTAAAAAATTTACTATTAGCTAATTATACCGATACATGAATCAAAGTGAATTACACGTACAATAAATGACTAGGTCGGGAGTTACAAGATTAAAGCCCACAACACAATATTACCAATCACACCACTCATCAAGTTACATCTCAGCTGAGAAAGACAATCAATTCTCAAACTAGCAGCGCGTCATCAATGACGTAACGCTAGAATCTAGCGGTCGCTTATCCTCTTTTCCAAATATTCGGTCACTATTTTTTATCTGTTTGTTGACCGAAAACATTGACCGAGCTGCAGTCGTAACGTAATCGGTAACCTTTTTATTCGCCGGTCCATAAGTAGATTCTTTTAGCACAGGTGAGAATCCGTGATATCACACCTCTATGGAGTCGTGAGAGTTCATTCATAAAAGAAGATACGTCGTGGAATCGCGATGAAGCGAGAAATGAAGTAAGCAGAAGGTCGCTGCCTACAATTAATTTTTTAATTTTGATATACTTTTATTTTTGAAATAAAAATGGTAATCGTAAGTCAGCTTAACTAAATTGTATCACGAAATAAAATGATTAAACTTTATGAACAACAAACAATAAAACACCTAAATTTATGAAGAACAGTTCATTTCATCTAATTTTAGAATGCACAAAATAAGACCGACAAGATTTACATCCCGCGCGAACTAAAGTCGCGTGAGAATGCGGCCATAAAACCATAATTCGGCTTATTAGTATCTTTCCATCTCGCTCCATTATTTCTTTTCATCTCTCTCCTCGGGCTCTTTAACCCCGGCGGAACGCGCAGGCTGGCATATTGGACGTCGTTAAAAGAAATCGCGCTGATACTTTGTATCAGCGTCCAGAGGCGGTAACTCCGAATACATTGTTCCAGCCAGGGCTATAAAACTCTCAAAACTTCGTGTCATAACCAGCGAAACCCAGAAAAAACGATACCCCGCGCTGTAATTAATTGGCTGTTTGTCATCTGACCCGCAACGTTTTGATATCCCAATTCTAGAGGAAACCGGCCGGCCTTCGTTTCGAATAATTTCGTTTGATGTGAATCCGCTGGTTGTGGTTAGAGAAAAAAAAAAGAGGAGGACTGAGTCAGCGAGTGAACGTGTCTATTATGCGGACTACTTAGCATTTTTCAGAGAACGTCAGAGCTGGACCGTAACAGGTGTACTCTCGAATTCTCGTCGAAAATTTGGGCTGGAGAAAACGCGCGGATCGATGACTAATTTGACACGGAAATTAAACGAATCTTGAACTAGCGGTTTTAGAGTTGGATCGTTCGATTTGATCTTTTCGGATTTCTCATTGAGAAAATTTGGTTGGGAACAAAACTATAATGAAGTAAAAATTTTGGAGTAAGTGCGTTTATTTTACCCTTAAGATTTTTTAACTTTTTTAATAGTAATTTTTTATTGATAGTTCTTAATATGATCATTTAGTGTAAGTCGAATGCTTTCATCGATTCTATAACCCATTAAATTATTCACTTTTTTCTGTGCCTAGTTTAAATGAGGAAACTAATGGAGATTCTGATAAATTATTACCTTCTAATCGATAACTCAACACAAGCATTTATCAGTTCTGTTTAATTAGTATCGATCTCATATTTCTGATTATTATAATTCAGTAGAAACAATCAAGAGTTTAACAGTTTCCTTGTATAGGAAAAGCTTCTTAATGTATACTAGGAAATAGTTGAAGTAAAAATATCATGATTAATGATTCAGTCAAAGTACTCGGATATCTTTACTGTACTAGAGTAAATTTGGATTTCCCTCGCTGTTATATTATCAGATTAAATTTATGCTTGTTATCTTGAAATCAATATTATTACATCATTATTAAACTGTACTCTAATAAAAGTGAGATAACACAAGAGCACATTTTTTACAGAATAAAAAATTACCTTTTATTGAGGATATGAAAATAATACGGCAGCAGGAGGCTGAGAAAGGATCCAAAGGAAAGACATTAAAAGAGAAAGGTTGGAAAGAAGAAGAAAAAATGGTCCGAGCTTACGACACTAATCTTCTGCAGCTGATTACACGGATTCCCTAATACTTCTCTTGCGTGGCAGCAGCCACCCCCACGACCTTTTAAGTCTACTTATACTGCATCGTTCCTGTTCAAAAAGCGATCATCCTCACAAAAAAATAGGAAAAAAAAGTGGTGTATAAAGTTTTAGCTTCTGGACCATTAACGGCTTTGGCGTGTTTAGCATTCGGTTTTATGCTAACATAAAAAGAAAAAGTCATGATGAGTGAAAGATTAAGCTGTAGAAGTTGCAAAGCATGAATAACAAAGATGGTGACTGTTGAAAATTGGTTTTTAAAATGCAGGTGTTGAAATTTAATAAAAAAATTCTTGTCATTTAAATACTGATAATATCTAAATTTTCATTCATTCAGTAATATACAACTTTATTAGAAATTAAGTAAGATCTATGGATTTCAAAAGCAAATGCATTTTCAAGATTTGCAATGTGCGAAAGTTATGGTTATTTTTAATCTTCAAAGAATTTTTGTAATGGAAAAACCTGCAGTCATACTCCACGGATCAACAACTATTGTTTCCTCTTTCCAAGTCACATAATCCTCACACCCGCTCAGATACAAACTCTCGACATTGACGTCAAAGAGGACGCCTTTCACGTAACTCAACTTTTTACCCGCAAAATCCGCATATAAAATCTATACACTTTCTCCTAATGCAACGATTACGCAACTCCTGCAACTCACCTACACATTCAAACATACACTTACATGCACACAAACACGCACGCATGCATATATAAATTAAATATCGGAGCAGCTATGCTTACGAACCAGCAACGTCACGTCTGGTCCAGCATATTGCCCATAGGCGCTAACTCGACCATCGCTCCCGCCGGAAGAGAAAGTTCAGCCAGGTCCGCTGAACGAAGCCGATGACATCATCGCCGCGCATATAAACGCGATACCATGGTCATGGTCCCGCGGGATCGTCAAAAATCGTACCCGAGCAGTGAAAGTGGGCCGCTAGCGGACTGGTCTCGTTTTCCGCAAAACGAGCTGCTCGATATACGAGTGTTGTGACTGGCGATTACTAGAGGCAGATAGGCTCCGGTTTTAACACCTACGGTTCCAAGCTGGAGAGGTTGTTAGATTGGCTTTTCGAAGTTTACCGAATTTGGGGGTATTGGTGAAAAAGGTGTTTGTGGGTGCGGATTTCGTTAGTGGGTTTGGGTGATTCACGGATTTAAAGAGTGGTGACAAGTGCTTATTTCTATACTGGTGAAATATTGCTGCAATATTAGTGTAATATTGGACTTGAACAAGAAAGAAAAAACTTAAAAAAAATACTAATTTGGGTTCTCAAATTTCTTGACATTTTTAAAGAAAATTTGTTGAAAGTAACAGCATGTTTTTGTTCTCAATATCCAGAAAATTGACCCACTTGTAAAATAAAAGCGAAAGAACCGTATATTCGTAATTTTCTCTTTCAATAATTTCGCTTGCTACCTAACGACGCGGAAGTTTCGTGGGGACCGATATCCGCAGGCAAAATAAAAATACATACCTGTGCAGTCTGCAAATAAAAGATTCAGAATCCTCAAACTCGTTTTATTACGGTACCATCTCCATTTGATTCATCATTTCTCTTGTCTTCGTCTGCATTTTAAATCCGGTTTCCCACCGCATTTTTTATCTTTATGCTTATGAGATTAAACATTACCTCTATATCTAGAATCTTAAAAAAGCAAAAACCTAATGACGACTCCTATTTCATAAATTAATCAAATTAAATCAAAACTCTAGACACCCAACAACAATTAACATTTTTTAAAAATACCGGAAACTCAAACTACACATTTCATCATTAAAACCAACAATACCCAATTCAACAATTAACCAAACCCCTCTACAAAAACCATTCCTCATACCTCCAACCAATAAAACCAAAGAGCTCCCTACCAACTTGGCCAGACGCCAGGCCCCGCAGCATAACATTAATCGACGACTGCATCGCGACACGCAGAATCGATACAAGCGATTAGCTGCGGCCGCAACACCTACTCGTCGCTCCCTTTGGCACATAGACGCCGGGGGACTCTGGGTAATCCAGCGGTCCGGACGGCTTTGCGAATGACTCGCGCGGCGTCTGCGGCAATGGGACTCGCAAACAATGGGGCATCGGCGCGCGCGCCTGCATGTATATAGGTACGAGAAGGAGGCGAGAGAATCGTGGCGCCGCTCATTGAAGGGAGAAAGAGAAATTGAATGAGAGAGCAGCACGTGACGTCACGGCCGCCAGACTTGCCTTAGATGGCTGCCCCCTTGGAGCGCTGCGGAGTTATTCAGCTGGGTTTCTGATGTTGGGGTTTGGGTTGATTGAATGGTGGCTTCTTTTCAGTATGTTGCCCTGGTTTTTGTGAATTGATGAATTTTGATATGTTTCGTTCTATTTTGAAAATTATTTGTTAAGGGAGCAGGATTAAATCAATAGTGAAGATAGAGTGGAAGAGAACAGAGGAAGTGGATGGCAATCGGCTTATCGTGAATTTAAAACTACTACCACTAAATTTTAGTTTATTATATAATTTATTATGAAAGTAATAATAACAAACAAAATTGATTTTTAAACCAGAATAGTTATAATTAAAATGTAACAACAAATTTTTTTAATAACTAAAAAATTCAATACTAAATACACACCCATACATCATTACTAACAGGAAGCACCATATCTCAGCACTTTCAGCACTCGCACCAGCAGCTAGTATCTTACCGCATTATTGCGCAAAATCGCAATTCTTACGGGGGGAGAGGAGAGCACAGCTCACGCCTCACGCGGCCTCTTACTCGTCGTCTCTCTATACGCTCCCCCATCCATTTTTTCCATCCTCGTTCTCTACTCTCTCTCTCTCTTTCTCCCTCCCGACATTTACCCGCAAAAAAGTCACTTCTCTCTCTCTCTCTCACTCGAACGTGCGCGCGCGCAAAAGAGCTCATAAGTCGTCGTCCCTTTTTCCGCGGCGTTCCACGCGCGTATACAGTCTACTCGTTCCCCTCATTAGGGGGGCCTGAAAACCTGGAAGGTAATTGATACTTTCATAACCCGTGGCGGCATTCCCACCTGCGGCAACGCGCCTTTTTTTGCCCCGGCCTCGTTAGAGGTGACAATAAGTAGTTAGCCGTTTCCAGGTAGGTAAGGCCCGTTTACGCGAGCGTCCACATAGACTCGCCGCCGAGAGAGCTCAAGTATGCGCGCCAACATTTCCCGGGGACGATTTTCATTTGTCGAAGAGACCGAGAATAGTCTTTTTCCATTGTTTCCGGATTTTTCAGCGCGCGTAGTTTTTCTCGCTTTAGGGAAGAGGTATTTGAGCTAGTGGTTTTGTTGAGCGCTCTGAGAACGCTGACGTAAGGGGAAAAAATTTCTTTTCGATTTTTCTTGTCATAAAAGTTAATTAATGGAAGGGAGAAACCCGATCGAATTTGAGGAGAATGCGGATTACGTACGTTTATCGGCAAGTCATTTTTATAGCGGGAAATACGTCTTCACGTAACTATACTCTTAATTATCGGATGGAATGTTGATGTATTACCTATTTTTTACTAAACAATTAAAATTTTCTTGATTTTGATATTTATTAATTTATTTTAATTTGGTAAAGAGCTGGTTACTGCGTAACTAAAACTGCGAATCCAAAAGTAATTACGTACAGTAATTTCAGTTTGTATACATTTTCATAGAGTGCAAAAACTATTTTAAAATATAACAAATCATCCTCCATAATATAATGAATATCTCGCAACTCTGTGTAAAAACACAGTGCTCACTATTAGATATAATAGTTGGGTCGGTACATTTGAACTTTCATATAAAAATAGCCCATTAAACTTCCCAAGACACGCAAAAAACCGTCCCCTCAAACACAATATCCATGCCAATTTCCTTCCACATATACACAAACGCTAAAACATAAAAAAAAGCTGTCGCATTTACAACACAAAAACTACAAACACAACGAAGAGCTCTATCCCAACATCACCGTGAAAAATAATGATAACACTCACGAATCGAATAAATAATTACAAGAATATATCGCAAGCGGCGAGAGGGCCGCGAGAAAGCATCAGGGAAACGATCATTATCCCGGGCATCGCGCGTAACGCTAGGCGTAAACACCTCTGTATACACGTCCTTACACCTTCATTTGCCATTTTCAATTTGCGCGGGATAAATAAACATCCGCACGCCTTCCTCATTACTACCGACGTCAGTCCTCACATACACACACTTCTAAAACCTACGTTCACTAACGAAAAAAAAGAGAAAAAAAACGAGATCTCATTATCGGACACTTATGCGTGCATCGATGAGCGGCTCTTTCCTTCTCTTGCGACGCATCGTGCCAGGAGTTTTACAAATTAACCGCGCGCTCCGCTTTGCGGTGTGTGGCGTGCGCGCAAGCCATACGTCGCGCGCGCGCGCGCGTGCGAGTGCTAATAATCACCGGCTGATTGCAGGGGAGAGCCGCGCGCGGCCTGCACCGTTCGCGAGATAATATCCTCGTAATTGGTCCAGCCCCTGTCAACCTGTCTTATGCACGCCGGCGATCTCTTTCTCCCCCTCTCCGAGGACGCGAGCGCCTTTTTCTTTTCTTCGCCTCGTTCTCTGTGGCTTTCCGCGCGCAAGAGGTGTACTCTCGATGTTTTAACCTGGGAGTTTTTCGATGCGGTGGAAGTCGTTTGGGGTTTGTCTGTTGGAGTGGTGGAAGTGTTTTTGTGGGAATTTTGGGGATGTTTGATTTTAGATAATTGAGGGAGTAGTCGAGATTTGAAAGTCGCATGTAATGTAGTTCTGATTGTAATCTAGACTGACCAGGAGAGTGTCACACCGTAGGGTTACCAATCTTAATGAAATTTTAGGATATGCTTGTAGGTGCCAAAAAATCAGCAAAGCTGCAAGTCATACGTTTATTAATTATAAAATTCGTAAGATGGAATTTGGATGATTTTCAATACACATATAAGCTGCTTCATTAAGATCTGTAACCGAAAGGTGTAACACTCTCCTGATAAGATTAATAATTTGCTTGCAATGTAAAGATTTCAAAACATTTTCAATAATGCAATATTTTTTGAAAAGTTCACAATAAATATCTTATTAATATCTTAATATATTAACATTGCAGAAATATCTTGTTATTATCTTATTAATATTGTAGAAGTATTGTAACGAACACCTTGATTTATTGAAGGCTAGTTATGGAATTATAATTTAGCGATTATCTTTTCGCCATTTTATTTTTCTTAACAAAATTTTTTGTTGTGTGATTTGATTTACTTGCGTATAATAGAAACTTATATTTTTAACTTACCAAATTTCAATACAAAATTAGATGAAATCTTTATTATTAATAAAAATATACCGACAACTCGCTACACGTCCATACATCTTTGTGCGATCCCTCCTCCAATTTTTCAAAAAATCTCATCGTTTATGCCATTCGTTAACTTCGGCACTGCAGCACATCCCCTTCGTTTTTTACTCTTTTTCTCATTCCTGCGGTGCATTTAGTAGAGCATCGGAGAGAGAAAGAGAGGAGGCAGAGAGAGAAGCCGGCGAGATTTGCGCGATTCGAGGAAAGCGGCATCCAGAACTTGTCATTTGCGCGAGCAGTTAACGGAAATAAGGTGCAATCCTTTTTTTAACCGAGCCATCCCGACCGAGAGAGAGAGAGAGAGAGAGAGAGAGAGAGAGACGGAAAGATAAAAAAAACGAAGAGATCCAACCAATGCACACTCCCTCATTTGTGCTCTCTCCAGCATTCGGTGGCGTTTCGAATTTTCGAATATAGCGTGCGGCATTGGTTTTTGTCGATGCCCCGGCATTGTGCACGGTATATGCACACATTGAAGTGGTCGCAGTTTAAGAAGATAAAAATTACAAGGCGAGAGGGGCTTCTTTACAAATTAGACACCTCGTGCCATTCGTGATCTGAAAGAGGAGCAGACATTAGCTCTACAATGTGTATACATATGCGTATGGGGCCCAGGCCAAGCGCTAAGGTGTGCCACTTTTGCCCCGGGTAATTGAGATGTACGATATATAAATTAGACGCTTCAGCTGGGATTTCTCGAGGAGAGAAAAATTGCCTGTTCAATGTGTACGTTTACGTATACATAATGTGAGAACGGCCAATTATGCCGCACGTAATTCAGATGCAAGGGAGATCAAAGAGGGACCGACGGTTGAGGCTAAAGTTAAACAGAAAAACATAAAGCTTCGCGTTCGTCAATACTTTCAGTCTCTGCTCTACTCCGAAAGCGACTGACGTACGGATTCAATCGGTATCGACATGTTACGGTCTCAGTACTTATTAACATCACAGAATTCCTGTTTTTACTTTCATGAAATTATTATATATGTAAACTCAATCCAGACATCTTAAATCCAAACTTTTAGCGACAAACAAAGAAGACTGTGCCACAACCAAGATTTGCAGTAGAAAATACACTCCAAATATCCACCCAATCTCATAAAACCAAGCGAGAACGCTTAGCGCAAAAAACAGCAAACCATTGCTACCGCACAAATCGCAAACCAACGCGGCTAAAAAGCTCGACTTCTTGCACGAAATCGGCAGGCCTTCATTACAATCCCTCATTTGCTCGCTCCTTGGGCTCTCGTCGGATATCTCGCGAATTCTCTCTCCTCGCTTAGCGCAGAAAGATGCTCCAGAAGAGGCTCGCGCGCTCTCATTACAGGCTCTGGCTCTCGCGAGTCAGAAAACAGGCTGGACGACGGAACGATTCCTCGGGTCTAAGAGACACTTCAAAGAGCGGACGTGCGCCAAGCAAGAAATTCTTCCTGGAAGAGTGCCGAGAAGAAGAGTGAGAGAGAGAGATGCAGGCGTAGCTAGATACAGAAGAGTATAGCAGGAGCATCTTCTGGGATCCTTTTCTTTGTGACGCGCGAGCGCGCGATTTCTTGGCCGATCTCCGACTCTCTTCGTTTACTTCATATATACGCACGCTTACTAAGACGCACGCGCGGAGATATATACACAGAAGCGCCGGGTTCTCGTTCCCACGGGAGAGGGAGAAAGAGCCGCCAAGAAAGATGCAGAAAGAGGAAAAAAGGAGAGAGAAAGAGCGCAGAGGTGACCCTACCGGGATTTGCTCGCTCGCAACGAAGATGCGAAAAGAAAGAGAAGCGCCGATAGTTGAAGTGAGTGGATAAAAAGTTTAGCGTCTTAACATAAATTGAAAAAGTGATGACGTTTAGCGGAAGGACTGAGACCGCTTGGCTGAAATAAAAAATGGATTGGAAGAATTGAAGAGGTATAGTTATAACAATATTAATATATATAAAAACTTGGACGTACTATTATCAAATTAAGTATGCGATTGTTTCAAGGTTCACACGATCGGTAATTTCCTTAATTTATGTCCACCCAGAATTTCCCAAAAATGTCCCCATTCACAAAAAAGCAAAGCACCAGCAGACCCAGAAAAACAGCGTGCGACAGAAAAAAAGAGGAAAAAGAAGAGCCACGGAAAGACAGAGAGAGGCGCATCTAGCAGAAGAATAAGCAACGCTTTAGCAGGAAAAAAGAGGCATACTGTCTCGAAAGATCGGCTTCTTTTTGTCTCCTTTCCTCCCTTTTTGTCTTCGCCTTTTTTCTCCCCGGCACACTCGTCCAGGCACAAACGAGAGCGAGGACTTTCCTCAAAAATATTAATAAGTTATAGCGGGCCGATAGTTTTTTCTGGGAACGCGCCGAAAGGCTCTCGCCGAAAAGGTACAGCAGCAGCAACAATAGCTCTCTCTCTCCGCGCGCTCCCTCCGGCGCCGCGGGAGGCCAGAGAGAGATTTGCTCTTGGGATAGAGCGAGTTTGACAACGCGAGATCGCGCATACACGCGCGCTTACACACACACACACCAGCCGCTCTGCGCGATCAGATAAGCGTTTGAGAAAGTCCGACGCGACGGATTCCACCGCAGCCCCCAATAGAACGTTTCGAGGGGCCCCCAAGCACACACGCATTTCCTTCTCTCTCTCGGCTCGTGTGCTCCTCTTTTTCCCTTGCTTTTTTTTTGTTTTTTCCTTCTTTTTCTTTTTGGTGGTTTATTTTGGGCGGATATGGCCGCGGGTGAGAGAGAGAGAGAGGAGTATGAGAGCGGGGTCACGGTGGACTACTTATACGATGTGTGTATGTAAATTGCCGGCGGCTTTAGTTTCTGCGGTAGTTTGAGCTTTTGGTGGAGAATTTTTTCTTTTAGTGGTAGTTGCTTTGATAAATGGTAGTGGTTACTGCTATGATTCAAAATGTTGCAAAATATAGTTTAAAGGATATATTTAAAAGACGCGTGTTACTAAAGTACTAAACTACTTTTTTTATTGAAATCATATTATATCATTCATTTACTTGCATGTATAATTAAATCTAGTGTATAGTTACCTGAAGTTTATAATACCCGAATATCTGAGAACGATACCAAACCAACCATCAAACTAATACCGTTCTCACAAACAGATGCACCTCCATGACCATCCGAACACGTGTCAGATGATTTATATCACCGTCCGCACGTGTCCTCCCAAAACGAAAACCTCACCTCCACAAAAAAAGTCCAACAAATGGTCCCACCGTCGGCAAACGCTTCCGAAGGGTTAAGTTCAAGCTCTGCACGACCTTCGCTTTACAGTATATAGCTAACCGATCTTGGAGTCCCCAACGAAGCGCCACAATGGTACGAATGTGTGTGCGGTATATGTATATATACCTCTTTTTTTGCCCCATAACCGGGCGTGCGCCGAGCATAATTTATAAAATTATTGTCTTTCGGTGTTCCGAGCCGTGTTCCTTCTTCTTCTGCATGCTTGGTATGCCGCCGAAGCGCTGGAAGCTGCTGCTGCTGCTGGCCCGCAGCTGGATATTTATCGGCCGATTTGATATTCTGACTGTGGTGGATGGGATGAGGGGCGAGATAAATGAATGTTATGTGCTGGTTATGCGAGCGGGAAGTTATGTGGATTGTTGGGCATGTGAGACAATGCCAAAATTATTCTGGTTGAACATCTTCGAGCTTTTATACCCTGTCAGAAAACTCATTTTTTTATTATTGGTGTAGATCGTTTGATTTGTTTGGGATTAACACCTTCTTAAAATTATTAAATTTTTTTATTCGTTTAGTTATTATAATTAGTATAATTATAAGAACATAACAAATATTTATTATATAGAGTATTACTCAACTAACTATACAAGGTAATAAATATTTTTATTTGTATAATCAATATTCTTAAAGTGTGTGTATTCGTTTATTGATATATACTTTGAAAGTAAAAGTTAAATTCTTCGATAATTACGTATCTGTTATCAACAGTGTCATAGTATCTTCCGTTACGTAATTTCTTTATAAGATCAATCGCTTTTGTTCTGGTTACTGATAGTATATGTATACGTTTATCTCCTTAAAAACGAATTCTCGTATGACTAATGAAATTCGCGCGCGAAATCAATGCACTTGCCAATATATCTTGGTACAATATTTTTAAAAGATAAAATTCAGTTACAGTATCATCGTCTTAATTTAGAATTATGTCATGACAACACAATTACATTTTTAGGTGGAATTGAAAACAAATACTATTTGATAACTATTGAAATTGAAATTGATAAAAACAAATAAGTAAAATTCCTTATTTTACGCGACTCTATTATATACATGTCAAAATTACATTATCTTTAAAAAAAATTGTATTTAAATTTTTCACTTAGGTTTGATAATAAAAATAAATAATCTGTTAAACCCGTATTGAAATAAGACTTTTTCTGCACACTCCACACACTTCTCAGCTAGAAAAAAACTGCTATCGACAAATAAACGTAAAAGGCCAAGATTGACGTACAACACTCATGCCATTACAAATCACAGGATCCAATCCATGAAAACGCTGTTTTATCACTCATAACACTCCCGATACCGCGGAATTTTCATAGACAACACCGACACTCTCCATAAAGTGAGTAATGCCAGTGGCGCCTGCCTCGAAAGTATGCTAGAAAAAAAAAAGAAATCCAACCGCGGCGCCAGCCACGAATTTATAGACATACGCCACTCGATTCTCAAGCCTATCCATATAAAGCGTCAATCGCATTGTGTATACGCGCTCAGGACAGTCGGACGCGTAATGTTCAGGATATAAGCGCGGTGTAGGTCGAGGAGCCGGCGACGAGGCGACATGAATCATCGAAGATTAGATCAATAGGTAAATAGTGCGCGAAATAAAGTGGACGGCGCGAGAGACACGCGAAAGGCATCCTGCCAATGCAGCCGGCGTGGATTTACGTCACTGAGATAAGGAGGCACATTTTTTCTCTGGCTCCCTTTGGGTTTTTTCTATCTTGCCCCGATGATCGATTTTACGAAACGTTCTTATCGGGTTGGTGCTGTAATTTGCGGAATGCGATCGTGATGAATACGGTTACGTGAGGAGTTGATTATATTTAGGGTTGGGGATTCATCGGTTGTTAATCTTTTGTTATTCAATTTTCCCTGTTTGATTGGTTAAAGAGGAAAGTTGTTTGTATGAATTAAGCGAATAAGTCGTGTGAGACACTAAAATGTAGGCTATCGGTAATAAGATACCTATCGATAATGAGATGATTGGAATTGATCAACTATATAGTTATTCTCCGAGATACTGCTTAGAATACAAATCGGTAACATCCGATTGGAAAGTCCTCAATAAAAAATTCTTCACTTATCCGCCAACAGTGCCAAAGAAACTATCGGCAAATTGAAAACATAACTTATCCCCCACTTACACCAAATTATCAAAAATAATAATGTAACTCCACTCTAAACTCCAAACCAGTCCCGATAATCCATTGTCTAGACTACCGCCGCATTTTCGAGATCGCCTCCCAGATAATATACATACCCCTAAGACTGCACGCTGAAAAAGCGCGAGGCAACAATAGAGTTTAACGCAAGCACAGTATCCAGATACGTTACATGTGCACTACATTGCACTGTCTCTCTCTCCTTTTGTCCACCTCTGCGCTCGCGTGAAGAAATTTTTCAGTGGCCGCTCGCGCGCAAAACCATTGTCATTGTCTCTCTCTCTCTCTCCTGCACTCTCTCTTTCTCTTTTTCTCGAATCTGGCCGCCTCGAGAAATGTCAATCATTACGTATGGGTGAGCGCTGGCGACGACCGGTCCGTGCAAGTTCAGCTCTATTAATAGCAACTGACGACTGGCTCTCTACTCTGGCTTGAAATCGGTTACACACGCCGCGACGCCCGCGCTTTTCGGCGAGTGAGAGGGAGATTCCGCGAGTTCCCTGGGATCGTTTGGTGACGATTCATTCGATTATACATCGGTCCTAGCGCACATCACGTGTCGTTTCCTGTTTGGTCAGCGGAGCTGTGACTGTATTAAGACTTTTTGTCGAGATCGGTTTGAGTTATGCCGGTTATGTTCGGTATTGATGAAATTTGTAATTGATGGTATGGTCTTATTTGGTGTTATTGTGTTCTAGCTTAGGATTTTATGTCTTTGAGGGAAATAAAATCTCGTCGGTGCTAATATATTAGCATTAAATTTGGCCGACGCATAACACCAAACGCTATAAAACTGGTTTACAAGATTTGATTTACCGCTCAGCCGATACACATTTAACGAATTTTTAACAAAACTAATCTGATGAAATACGTTAACGTAACAATATTGCCAAGTTCCCCAGCCAATTAGGCACCCCGCAACATTGTAATCAGACACCAAGCTCAGCAATTTGCCAAAAGCAGACACACGTCCCTTACCCGCCGCAATCAACACTTTACCCAACACAGCTCCTAGGGCCAATCCGAAACATTTTTCTTCAATTTATCCAAATGACACCAATCAAAACAATCAAAACCCAGCTCCAGGGCATACACCAAATTGCAACACCCCCTCCCTCTACCCCAACCTTCCCAGAAAGCCCTGAAAAAAGGCCGGCAAGCGTGCAGCACTGACACGATCTATACGCTGCACATCCGCGTGTGCGCTGTGAGCAAGAGAGAGAGAAGAGAGAGCGGCGCGTGCAAGCCAGGCGCGCGCGCAGCGGCGCGAAACGAAGGCAGGCATACACGCGCGTCGCGCCGCCGGCGATTGGCCGGGGAGGGCCGCGTGGACGCCCACAACGCGCGCACGTTTATATAGTACTAGCAGCCGGCGCCGCTACTCGAGTAGAGTTCATTCATAGAGCCAAGGCAGCTCTCTCTCTCTCTCTCTCTCTCTTTTCTAGGCACGGAGTCATTCATTAAAAACGCGACGACGAGTGCGAGACCTTACCGGGCGTGTGCCTGCAAGCGCGCGCTTTTCGCCGTTTGCGTCAGAAGTGCGGTAGTTTTTGTGCTGTGCGTGCTTGGGAGGAAAAGTGCTGGGTTTAGTTGGGACAGTGTTGATGCTGAGAGAACCATAGGGACACATCGCGGACGAAGAATGCGAATTGGTGAGTCAGATGGATTTCATGGGGTATGAGTGTGTGATAGGTTTGAGCTTGTGGACCGGTTTTAGTGGATTTCGATTGTTGGAATAATCGAGAGTTGTCAAAGTTTGGTAGATTGGAATCTGTGTTGAGGAATCGAGGATTTGTTCTTGGTGGGCTGGATTAGTAAGCGGAATATGATGGGGTGAAACTTTGATTCTGTTGATTTGAAACTTTCTGAATGAAGAAACTTTATTTCGTAGGATTAATTTGTCTAAAATACTACCTTAAATATTAAATACTAATTTAATTGTTATTACTCAGAGGTACTTTGAAAACCAAAATTATTTTAGATAAAAATATTAAATAAATTTATTAAAATAATCTATTAGATTATATACTCTTTTTATTTTGGAAATTTTGTAGTACTTATTAAGATTTACTTTACTTGTTAAAATTAATTGATCAGTAGCATAATCAAGTTAGGCAGAAACTCTCTTGAAATTGATTTGAAGTAATAGAGTTATATTAATTAAAAATTACAATATTTACCGTTGATAGTGCAATACCATAGGATAGTTTAATTTTGTAGTATGTGATTTTAAAATTTTGTCAATTTATAGTTCTTTATTACCAATTAATAAGATAACAAAAACGCTACTTGATAATAATTGTGAATATGTAGTTCCATTCATGATAAGATAAAATTTATGATGCTTTATTTATTTTTATCCAATGAATTATAGCTTAAATATGAATGCCAATGCAGGAGTAATGATAAATTGATATTTTTATTGATGATCAATTTTATAATAATAAGAAATGTTATTATTTTAGATAGAAGGTAAATATTTATGTTACTGAATTTATTTATTTAGCTACCTATATTTTATCACAATGCAGATATAAGTATTCTGAAAAGTGCATGTACAAACAATAAACTTAAAATAAGTAGCTACAGTGATTCTTGTCTGCAAATACAGTCTAAGCAATTCAAAATTAAAAAATTGTCCATCTAAAATATTGTTATTGGATTATTTATTAACGTGACTATCGAAATGGTAACTTCATTTATCACTGATGTTTTCCAATTGTCATCAGTACACACAATCTCAGTTCAAATCTATTTTTAAATTCGAAATACAATTCATGATTCACTTATTCTGGGTAACAGAAAATTCAATCGCTTTATTGTAAGCGGCGGATACATTTTCAAAGCGCAAGCCACCCTGAAAGTGTTTCGTTCTCGGTTAAAGAAAACAAGTTTGATGCTGTCAAATGTTTGGGCAGCAACCCACGGCAACAATCAATTTAAATAAAAAACCTAATACGTGCCGAAACTGATACAACTTGTGTTTCTCGTTCTTCGATGTCAAACACTGCCGCTCGAAGATATCGGTACGATCTAGATGTTTACGACATACATTGTTAATTTATTAACTGCGTACAATTGCTCCATGTGGGATATTAGAACTGTGTGAACGACTTATAGTAGAACAATGCGATCAGAATTCATCTAATGCAACTGTTCAAAAATTTTTAAATGATACAATTTTTTATTAGTATCGGATCAAATCTATCCTTTTTCCATTAATAAACTCCTAATCCAAATAATCACAGCCTTTCAGATCTTCACATAAACTAAAGTACCACAATGATCATACCTGATCCATTTTCTCTTCATCTTCGAATACCAAACCACCTTTTCCCTTAACATTCGAGCAACATCCGAGCCGCAGATTCACTTGGCGACAAGGCAACTTTTTCACGCGCGGCGGTCACTCGCATTATGTACACCAGCAGCTTCCAAAGATCAAATAAACGATAGCGTGACAGAACAAATATTCCCGTCGCGCCTATTTTCAAGAGCCGAGCATCCCCGAGTGTCAGAAGGAGGAGGATCAAGGGTCCTTTGTCACACAGTAGTCCGCAAGGATGTACCGGCTTGAGTCAGTCCATAGGCGGCTGCTGCCGATTCTGGTGCTCTTGCGCAGCCTTTTTGTTCGGCTTTGATTTTAGCCGCGGTCGAGTGTGTTTAGAAAAGAAGAAAAGGGAGGGATGAGAAGGTGCGGTAGGAGAAGAAAAGAGTCGGTAAAGAAAATAGTGGTAAGAATAACGTGGAACGTGTGTTATTGCAAATTAAAAGTTAATATCTTTATAATTGACCTTTACACTCTGTAAAGTTGAAATAGTGCAAAATGCTCCACTACATAAAAAAAAGTGGAATTCCCACTAAGAAATGGTAAAAAATTCACGATTATATAGTGAATTTCACTAATTAATCGTGAATTTTTTACTATTTCTTAGTGGGAATTCCACTTTTTTTTATGTAGTGGAGCATTTTGCATTATTTTAACTTTACAGAGTAGGCATCTTGTTTTATGTACATCCTCAATATTATGCACCTTTCATCGTTATTAAATAGATTAGAGATTCTAGTTGTGATAATGTCCTAACTTACACGCAATATCACATCAGTTCTGTTTTTAAAACTTAAACTTTAATTCAATTTGTTACCAATCATTAAAATTCGATTGCTAAACCTATTTTTTTCTGAAAAACTAATACAGTCTTTACCAATGAATGTATTTTTAATGTAATATACATGTCAATGTCAGATATAAAATATTTTCCTGAACTTCCATGTGTAATTGATCTCTTGACTGAAAGGTGTGAAAATATGGAAATCCGTAGGTTGCAGAATGATTTAATTACGCTCATAAACTACAAACACACACACTCTTATTATTCACTATAGTCCATTTCACAAATTTTCCAAAGAACCCAGCATTATTTCTCCGCCAACTCACCACCAACCTAATCCAGTGCATTGACATCTCTCCACACCCTCACCCCTCCAACAATCCCCCAAGATAACTCCCTTATCTGATCCTCTCGCAACACCAGCTTGGCCAACAAAATCACGCCCGGCCAAGCAAACACCCTTGACTCCTAAAAACCGAGAACTCTCGAGCGGCGAGCTCGAGTGGGCAGCGAAGACAGGCTGCTGCCGCCCGACGGGTGGTCGTCCCTACTCGCTGACGGGGAACCAATCGATTTCACGGCTCCTTTCGCAGTCGCGCGCGCCGCGCAATTTCTCTTTCTCACCTTGAAGCAAGACGTTTTGTCGTCCGGCGGGCAAGACAATAGGGCTCCAAAGGTTCTTCTCTCTCTCTGTGTCCCACCTTTTTTCAGCGGGGTCCGAATTCCTTCGCGTTTAAGGAGCGATGATTTAAAATTACTAGCTGGAGGTTTTGGCCGGTAGGAAGGGAAGTTGCACGTGCGTGACTTTTAAGGGGCGTTTCTCGGTGGATGCGAGCGGGAAATTTTGGGTTGGAAAAATTGGAGGGAATTTTTGAGGTTTCAATTTGAGGCTTTGGGAAAACTGGGGCTTGACGTTTGAGAATCAATCAGTGAGAGGTGGATTCATGTTAGTGGAAATAACAGATTATGTAAAAACATTGTTTCTTTCTATTTTCGTTACGGAAAAATTTGATAATTCAGTTAGGTCAATTATCTGTTGTAGTACAGTCCATACAACCACTCGATTAAATTTTCCAAAACCCAAAACCTTTAAATCTCCGCGCACAAGAGCACACAGGTGAACGGCTATTTACCTTCTTCGCGTAGCATCGGCCAGCTCTCGATAACGATTACCG